>CAOKZL010002171.1:0-258570 GCA_948472985.1 Iguana delicatissima
TGGGTCGCAACCGAGTAGACGCGATCCTCGTGGCACTGTACGGCCGAGGCAGCACTGGTTTGGGCCCCGAGGCCGCCCGGGGAAACTCCGGGCCCCACTCACCGCGTCCCACTCTGACGGCCTTGCCGACCCGGACCTGCCATTTTGGCCCTCCATGTGGAGGATATCCCTAGCGACCCGGCTGGGAGCGCTTGATGCCCCAGGAAAGAGTCCACACGGGGGAACACCACTACAAGGGGAGCGCTTCATGGCCTTCGCCGAGGAACATCAAACCGGTGTCGTTTTCACCTGTACCGTGCTCCACTTCCCCCTTTCATTGCAAAGGGTTTGGGCTTTTCCATCGCTCAAGGTGTACCTCGCCGGATATGCCATAAAAACGCCACGATCCCCATCCGCTGCTCTCTTCAGGGACGAACTTTTAAAACTTCCTAAGGGTCTACAGCACCTCTACCCGCCGGTATGTGTGTACCGCCGTGGTGGGGCCCATTGGTTGGCAGCCACAGGCTCCCCTTTCGAACTGATGGCGAAACAATGAAGGTACCGCATAAGACCGCGTTCCTAGTGGCTGTCACCTCTGGGGAGCGGGAGATTTAAATGGTGCTACGGTGCGATGGCCCCTGGTCTTCCATTGTGAAAGGTGGTGCCCCGGCCACACTCCTTCGTGCCGAAGGTGGTGTCCAGCTTCCATCTGAGCCAGGACATCTCCTAAGCCTTCTATCCTTTCCCGACTACACCTCTGGAGCGGTCCCTCCACTCTCTGGATGTTCGGGGCTCTGGTTTTTCCAAAGGCAGGACTGCGGCCTACAGGCAGACACCACATCTTTTTGTCTGCTAGGGCAGGGCCGGAGGGGCCCACAAGGTATCCCCCCAGTGCTTCTCCAAGTGGGTGGTACAGACTATACACCTGGCAAAAGACTTCCAAGAAGCCTCCTCCAGACCTTCTTCAGGCCACTCCACCAGGGCCGTGGCGCATCTGCTCCCCTCCTGCGAGGCGTCGACCTGCGGGGTGACCGTGTGGCGACCTGGTCCCAACCATCGACCTTTGTCCGCCACTACAACTCGATGCCGGTCCAGGAGAGATGCTCGTTTTGGGCCCGGGTTTTCTTTTCTCAGGGTCGGGGACCCCCCCATCCTGCCGGTAAGACACAGTCTCCAATGATAGGCACAGAGCCCCAAAAAGAAGAAGAACAGGTTGCTTACCTGTAACTGTGGTTCTTCGAGTGGTCTTGTGCCCTCATAATCCCCCCCCCCCCCCCCTTTTTTCAGGTCCCATCTTCTTCGGCGGCCAGAACAGGAGAGACCTTATTCAGCGGGAAAGCATGCGCAGCACCAACATAGGGGTTCCCCCCAACTAACGAGCTCTAGAATTCCGAACGCACCACGAGGCGTGAAAGTCCTAATGTACGAGGGCACAGATGCCACTCAAGAACCACAGTTACAGGTAAGCAACCTGTTCTTTTGATTCAGATGTAAAAATTTGTTTTGCTTCCCATTATTGGAAGATCGTATATGTATGTATGTATGCAAATAAATTAAAGCTGTCCTTCAGTAACTTAAATAGTGTCAAAATATTACCAAATACTAGAAGGGGATCTATCATACATGCTTTTTCTAGTGGGGGCATGCTTTAATTGTTATTTCTTTTTTAAAAAATTGACGATGTATGGCTTTGATAGTTTCTTTTACTTTTTTTTAAGGGGGAAAAAATTTTTGCAATGAAATGTGAAACTAACATTATTTAAAGACAGCCTTTGGGTGAAATAAAAATTCTTAAAAGTGTAAGTTTGGGCAATTTTTTCTATATGTACACAGATGTGTAATTTTGAGATTTACCTTCTCTTGTAAATTAGTTAAAAAATATAAAGATAAAATTAAAATTGCAAAGTACTTTTTTTTAAAACTAAAGTATCAATAAAAAAATGGTTAAAAAAATTACTTTTTTTGGGTTGTTTAAAAAAAATTTAAGTGACTTTTTTCCTTTTTTTTTTTTGGTACGTGAAAGTCCCTAATATCCCAAAAAAGACATGGTTGTACAGTTAATTGATACTTCAAAATTTCTGGCATGAATGGCATACGTATCTTTTTAAATTTTGTCTCTGCCCCACCCCTACTTGTTTAAAGTCTTTTTAAAGGACAGGGAAATGTTCTTTAGTTTTTTGAATGAAAATATTAGACATTATTTTTTTTTCAATGCTTTCAGAACAATAATAACATTATCAGTATGTGAAAAATGGAAAAATGTTCTTGAAAGCTGCAGATATCTAACAATGTGGGACTGACCTTTTGGTTGCGTAATGGGACTTCACTTCCTTGCCCCCTGTGTCATCTAATCTCCTCCAGGCTGATTGGAACATATGTGGGTGCTGTTCAGGGAGCTCAGAAAAAAAGGGGAAACTATTCTGTCAGTGGCATCTGTTGTACTGGTGGGTGGGCCCCATTGGATACAAGCCTGCATGAATATTCAGAATGAGATATTGTGATAGCTAGGAGGAAATTTTTTAAAAGTGCCTAATTTGTGCTTATAAAGATGTGAATTGGCTTCTTTATCTTCTTTCAAGGAGAAAGGAGTGATTGACTTTTCTTTTTTTTGTGTTTTTTACTATTTTACCCTGAGCATATGCTTATCCTCTAAAATAAATTTGCCTTCCCTGGCAATTTTTTTGATGTTAAATTCCACGTTCTGATACTAAATAAATTTTCTGTGAGTGTTGTAAATGCAGCTCACAAATGGTTTTAATAATTGGCTGTAACCTTTCTAGAGAATCCTATATTTCATTCAAAGATACAGCTATGTTAGTCCAGATCAGTATGCAGAGGAATATCATAGACTTGTGAGACTAACTGAGAAAAAGGAGGTTATAGTATAAGCTTTTGGAGACTGAATCTACTTCGTCAGTTGCATGGAGTATAATGCCTATGGACAGATGTTTATGCCCGTGAATGAGCAGGTTGTGTGCATGTGAATGGTAATAGAAATGCAAATCCTGTGGGTATGGTGGTGGCATGACACGTTCAGTGATAGTCATTAGGGGATGGGGTGGGAGAAAAGCTGTTACCAAAAGCCAAGATGAATTCTTGAAATATAAAATGCTGCTGACTGGGAACCAGAAAGTGCTAAAATGGGCAAGAGAGTCACCTCCTGAAGCTGGAATATCAACTAGTGTTCTAATATGTGTATTGTATCAGGAAACTATTGCCCTTGTTCAGCCCACTGGATTGGAGTTTGTAGAAGTATCCCAACTCTACTGTTTCTTTTTCCAATCTCCTGTTGCAGGTTTTTTGTTCAAGAACTTCTATTCTGAGGTCTAAGATAGAATGTCTAGGAAGACTGAAGTATTCTGCAACTGGTTTTTGTGTGTTCCCATTCCTGTTGTCTGATTTATGTCCTTTATCCTCTGGTGCTTAGATTGGTCTGTTTGCCCAATGTAAAGCGCTGGAGAGCGTTGTTGGTAGAGAATGACATAGATCACACTAGAGGATGAGCAAGTGAAAGTACCTCTGATATTGCAGGTGGTGTGATTAGATCTTTTGATGACATTTCCTGAGTAGATGTGTGGTCATTAGTGGTCACATACAACTCCCAGCTGAGACCTCTTAGATGTATAATCAGTGAACTATAGCCTGTTCTGGACAACAATGCTGACCTCTCAAGGGCTCTTGGTGGCCAGCCTTTACTTGCCTACAGACAGCTTCCCAATATCAAACAGTTACTTGCCTACAGAAGGACACACAAAATGGATGGGGAGATGGGTACCAGATCTTGCCACAAACCTAGATGCCAACTTCAATCACACATCTCCTCATCTTGGCTTTAGGCAGTATCTTTCCTCCTACCTCTGTCCCCCAGTGCCTGTTATTAAAATTCAACTTGTTGCACAATCCCCATCTCCAAAGGTTTACATTTCTGTTACTATTCACAAGCACAACTTGCTCATTCATGTGTAAATGTCTGTTCATAGGCACTTCACTCCATGCATCTGATGAAATAAACAGAGTCTTCAAAAGCTTATGGTACAAAATTATTTATCTCAGTTAGTCTCAAAGGTGCTACAATATCTCTTCCTATATTTTTCTGTAACTCGTATCAAGAATAAATGAATGACCCTTTTATGTTAGGAAATTTTAAAACCTCATAGATATCATTGTAATAATATTATTTTTTGAACATCTTTTTGGTGCCTGTTTATGCAAGTGTATCTATCTTTGGCAATTGCTGCTTTTTCATAGTGTAATGGTAACTATGGGAGCCAGCGTGGTGTAGTGGTTTGAGCATTGGACTATGACCTAGGAGACCACTTGGCTGTGGAGGCCTGCTGGTGACCTTGGGTGCATCACACACACTCAGTCCCCAGAAATCCCATGATAGGTTCAACTTGGGGTTGCCATAAGTCAGAAACAACTTGGAGGCACACAACAACAACAACAGTAACTACAGTGGGCCTGCTGTATCTGCAAGCTTGGCACTCACGACTTTAACCACCACAAATTCAAATGTATACAGTACCGTATTTTTGATTCTCTTGTAGGGAGTGCCCTAGCTGCCCACTTTTTCTTTCAAGGTGGTGAGGTTTCCTTGCAAAGCAGAAGAAGACAGCTGATGCCATTTTTTTATAATATTGTAGGGACTTACTGTATAAGTCTTGCTTGCAAGGTTTCACAGTTCTTTCTTCAAGCCTTGCAAGGCTTGCAGAGAGACTGTGAAGGCTTGCTAGTTGAGACTTACACAGTAAGCCTGGACAATATTAAAAAATGGTTTAGCGCAACCATGGAGGCAGTGGCAAGTCTTGGCTGCCAGGCAAGCTGCATTCTTCAGGTTTCTTGACTTCTGGGGAACATGATGCTTGAATTTGATTGCTATTCTGCAGAAGTGAAAGCTTTTGGAATACAGTAAATATTTCCTGCCATTTATTCCCTTGTTTTCCTCTGCTGATCTGTTTTGTGGATTCCATTTTGTTGGAGCAACGGTGCACCAATGTTTATTTTAGGATCAAGTTCCTCTTTGCTAATCTTCTTTCACAGCATTGTCAGACACAGCTGTACTTTCAGACAGTGGGATTATTGGAATTACAGTAGAAAGGTAACTTTTTCAGATTCTGTTATAAAACTCAGAAAGATTGAGGACCTCAGAGGGGAGATTTAGCAATAGCTATTGCTATTAAGATTTAGTCCCAATTTATATATTACATCTGCACCAGTTTTTCTTGCATACTTCAGTCATATAGGTTCCATTCTTGGTCAGAATGTGGAATGTTTACTGGAGATTACAAACTAATAGACTTACTGGCCATGGTTCCTTAATTAAATTTCAGATGTCTGTATGGTTTTTGAAGTACTTGGACATCACCTTTTAAAATGGATAATTAAATCCAACTATCAGGGCCTTCCCATCCGTTGTGTAAAAAGTATAATACGACAGGTAAGATGCTAATATGATTTTTCTAGAAATGTGTTAATATACGTAATGCAAAATTTTGTAACTCCAGCTGTAATTATTGGGACTGTGTTTCCACAAGTCTTAGCCCTGATATGCTTCTAAGGATAGTGCCCCTGGTTGCTTGTATTTATGATATTGCAGGTAGCCAATCGGACTGTTTTAAATAGCAGTCCTTTAAAATCTTTTATTTTTTATTTGATTTATAGAAAATATATATATTTCACCTTTCTGGGTCATGTGCAACACCAAGCAGGAACAGTTAAATACAATAATAAACTACAAGAAATTCTAAAACAGCAACAACAATAATCATAGAAACATGCAGGTGAGAGATATAAGCAAGATCTTTACTCTGCATAAAAAATGGTATTGAAGAGGATACTAACCCAGCGTCCTGGACTGAGAATTCCACTGTACCTATGGGAGTATTGGGAAAGCCCTTTCTCTTGGCCTCATCATTTGCTCCTCCATCACAGCTAGGGTACAGAGATGTTGTCTCCATCAGATCCTAGGAAAGATGATGTGGGAGGAGCTGGTCCCTAAGATAAACCAGAACTAAATCACCTAGAACTTTTAACAGTCATCACCAGTGCTTTGAATTCTGCCTAGAAGCAACATTGGTGGGACTGATGTATCAACAGCTAATGTTTTCCAGTGCTCTTAACCTCCATGATCATATTAAATAACATGGAGATAATTTTTTTATCATTTGCTCAATTAGGATTTTACTTGCGCTGAATCCACTTCAACTGTTACAGAACTTGTTTTTGGCATACCCAGTCAGTACTTTGTCAGAAGCAGAACAATTATTTGAATTTTTAGGCTTATCAGACTGTTTTTTCTCATTAGTAGGTTCTCTGCCTGATATTTTTCCTTCTCTGAAATTCTGTTTTATCTTTCATTTAATATTTGCTCTTGATTTGTCTTTTTCATATACTGAGGAGTAAAAATATGAAATGTCAAAAAAACTTTGAAAGTATATGTTTTTAACATACTAAAAACAATGTAAGTCTTTAAAGGAATTCTATTAAAACATTCCAGTCTTTTTCACAAGAAACACTGACACTTTAATAGTCTACAGTAACATTTTGCAGCATTTAGCAATAAATCTGGCAAGAGGATTCAGCTCTTGGCTGAGGTCCATTCTAAAACACTTATATAAAGAAGTTAATATATAGTGGGCCCTCCACTTTTGTGAGGGTTTAGGGTGCAGAACTCTTATGAAAGTGGAAAAAAATGCAAATAACTCCATGCTTCCCCTCCCATTCCCATGCATGGGAATGGGAGGGGAGAGTTCAGAGGGGGAAAGGAAGGAACCCATGAGCCCCCTCCCATTCATTTGCATTTGCCTTGGCGTGAGTTCTCCATGCTGAAGCCAAATGCATGGGAACCTAAGGGGAGAGCTCTGGAGAGGAAGAAGAAGGCTAGTATGAGCCTTTCCCCATTTCTTTGCATATTTTTTGCCTTGCCGTGTGTTCTCCAGCCGGGACCAAATGCATGGGGGGGAGCGCCAGATGGGAGAATGCACGCACATGCATCCTCCCCATTCTCTTGCCTTTTCCCCAGGTTTACTTGCCTCCCTTCTCCATGCTCAGCAAAATATGAGGGAATAGGAGGAAGAGAATGGGGGAAAGATGGCACGCACACTTGTGAATAATCAAATTCGTGAAGGTCAAACCTGTGAATGTGGAGGGAGGAGCGTAATACACGTTTTCCCTTTGGTTTCATATAAATTGCAGTTGATTGTAAATGTAAATCAGAGATTTCCCCCTCCAATTTTTATTTAGAAAGTTTGCAAGAATTTATGTATAATACTGTGCTTGATGTGATCTTGATGTCAGTGAGATTTAATGTGAAACTACACATTAAGCAGGGAACACAGAAACAGTTTATGGCATATAAGAGCAGCCTTGAAGGCTGTGGTTGGAAACAGAGGATTGACAGGAAGAAGAATGCTTTAATATTTTCTTTCTTGCTGATTGTTCAAAATTATCATCTTCCAAGATGCTTTCAGTGTGTCTTTTCCCTCAGGTGCCCTTTTCCAGTAGAAATTTGGAGATGGTCTTTTTGAGTAGCTGACAAGAGGGGAGAAGGTTGAGCACCATCTCCTCCTGGTTGCTCTTCTGTTCTTGACTGTAGCATCCAGGACTGCTGGTTATTTTGAAATTTTTTCTTTTTAAAAATCAAAACAGAAATTGCTGAGAGTCCGTTCATGCATTGAGTATACTATATCTCCCTGTAGTCAATCTTCAGCATGCATAGCTTATTTGTGCTTGCTTTTGACTACTGAATTTGGGATTTAATGCTACTGTTGCCACTATTTGAAATTATTTGTCAGTAATAATTTGTTTTTGTTTTTTATTACTCTTACTTTCTTGTTCTTATTGTCATTTCTTGTCTTAACTATTGTTTTGTTGAAGAGTGGGGTAAAAGTCTTCTAAAGAAATAAATAGTTATGTAACATATAGTAGTAGATTGAAATTTGTCTCTCTTCCTCTAAGGTTTTTTTAAAATTTGCACAAGAGAAAACATTTTTGTAGCTAAAATCTGGGAAACTTATCATTGTTAAGCATTTTCTTACCCAACATTGTGAACTTGAAAGCTGTTGAAGCTCAGTAAATGCAAGAGATTTGCATTGTAATGACATCTTCTCCTTTTGATTATTTTACAATCAGGTATTGCAGGGTTTAGATTATCTCCACAGCAAGTGTAAGATCATCCATACTGATATCAAACCGGAAAACATCTTGATGTGTGTGGATGACACCTATGTGCGTAGAATGGCTGCAGAAGCTACAGAGTGGCAGAAAGCTGGTGCGCCTCCTCCTTCTGGCTCAGCAGGTACAGTAGGAGATTTATACCTTCAGTAAGTAAAACCAGATCTCTGTATTGGCTGGAATAACATTTAACTAATTCAAAATAATGGACATAATAAATATATACAAGGCTAATTTAAATGTTTTAAAATGTATGAATACATAGGTAACTATAGGTAACTATTCATTTTGATATAGGAGAGCAATCTGAGGACTTTATTCTTTCATATGCTTTTGCGTTCTTGGTAGCCAGCTAAAGCTTAATTACAAGTTCCAAACTGTACTGGGTTCTTCCTGTTATGCAGTATTCACAACATTTAACATATTCTTCCCTGTTTTGAATATAAAGTTATGTGTTTATTTTGTACAATATAGAAAAATTATTTCAACAACCCAGGAAAAAAAAATCTGATCTTTCACTGTATCTGCCCTACATCCTTAATAGCTCAGGGAATTCTTTTCGCAGCAGCACCTTCTACATGCACATAGAAAAAGCATATATATCATTCCCCATGGGCCTGAAAATGACTAAGTCTCCTCTTTGGTATCTGAAACACATTAGCGTGTATAATTTCTTAATAAATAGGCCTTGGGTTTGAAAGTTTCTGTCATCCTCCCACAACTGTTTTGCATATTATTCAGAAAATCAGTCAACATCACATCAAGATGTAAAGTAATATTTCAGTACCACTCTGCTTTGGTCACTTCATGTACCTTAGGCTAGAAATCATGTTAAGATGTTAATCATGTTAAGATTGTGTTAAGAGGTTAATCACATACTGTGTTAAGAGTTTCTCATCTTAAGATTTGATATTTAGTGAAAAAATGTGCTGTACTATTCATAATGCCATGTTCCTACAACAAATATCTTCTAAATGAAAGTTTCCAGTAGTAACCTTTGACTGGCTTGCATGCTGAATGTTGCAGTAATACATTGCTTTAAAGCTGAGTTTGTGCAATTCTTACAGATTTTCCGTGTTTGTTTAAAGCGAGTTTTAATAGCATTTGAATCTGGTTTTAAGAACAAGCAAATATTATCTTGGAACTTGATTTTCTAGCAGCTGGACTGCTGGCCAGCATTAATATGTTAAATGTTTGCACAAGATGTGTATTTCAGGGTTTTATATCTTTCTTTTATTATTATGAAAACACTGATAGTGAGCTGATTATATGCCCATACTAACAACACGTTAGAGTCACAATCCTTAAATCTTGTGTAAGCAAGACATTCCTCTTTCTCTCTAGATGTTTTTTTAAGTTCAGCCAACTAAATAAAAATGATCTAAGAGAGGTCAGGCTGTCAGGTGTTTTTTTTTTTTTACACTATTATACAGTGGGTGCACTTACAACTTTATGAATTTTGTTGGGAGTTAGAGTTTCTCAGAGTTTTAGCCCTCTGGGGGAAATTCTGTGAAGCTGTTAGGAATCAGCCTTCTTTTAGAAGAGTAGCAGAAAAAGCATGTCCCAATCTCTTCGTGGCTTCTACGTGGCAAAACAAGGCAGGCAGTTTCTGATTACAAACTTAGAAAAGTTTACTAATGAATTTCACAATTATAGAATCATAGAATCATAGAAATGTAGAGTTGGAAGAGATGACAGGGGCCATCCAGTCCAACCCCCTGCCATGCAGGAACACCCTCAAAGCACTCCCGACAGATGGCCATCCAGCCTCTGCTTAAAAACCTCCAAAGAAGGAGTCTCCACTACACTCTGAGGCAGCATATTCCACTGCCGGACAGCCCTGACCGTCAGGAATTTCTTCCTGAGGTTCAGGTGGAATCTCCTTTCCTGCAACTTGAATCCACTGCTCCTTGTCCTGGTATCTGGAGCAGCAGAAAACAAGCCCACTCCCTCCTCTACATGGCATCCCTTCAAAATATATTTGCATTGGAGAGCCTGTACCCTAACTAGCTAACAGAAAGATTAGGTAAGATAGTAGTTTCATTCTTAACTCGCCATCTTCTTGGCGGAGAGGCAAAGCATGATCAGAGGGAAGGAAGTAGAAGTGAAAATGGCAAAGATGGCGAAGAGAGAGAGATCTGAGGAGTGTTGTCTTTTATGTAAAGTTAATGACCCCACAGTCTATCCTGGGTCACATGGTCTGACCACCTGGATACCATAGCTATGCATTTAAATGACACAAAAGACAAGAGTGAGGCTTTAGATGAGAAGGCAGAAGGCTTTGACATGCAAAGGAAAAAGAAACTCTATGCTTGCTAAGCCCTACTTGCCCCAGAACAAGGGGAGGGGGAGAGAGAATGCCAGAATTTTCCAACAAATTTGACTGTGATTTCTTTGTTCTGATGTTTTTATTTTTTAGTGAGTACTGCCCCACAGCAGAAGCCTGTAAGTACCCTTACCTTCTTAATGTGTGTTTCCTTTTTGCGTGTTTGAAAATGGAATTGTTAACATTTAAAATTCCATGCATAATTTTTACACGATAAAATTTTTGTGTGTGGTGGGGGTGCCTTATTTATGTACATTATTTGTATTGTAAAACCTATATTATTTATATTTTATCTTATTAATAGTACAGCTATTAAATGCAGATTATGTTGTGCACATATAAGTGCTTTCCTAGCTTATGCCTGTGGACAACATGAGGCAATTTTTTGTTTGGACTGCTGAGGTTTTTCCTTTCTGGGGCTGGAAGTCAGCTCTGGGACATGTTTGGGCTAAGCAGCTGAACACCACAAAGGCACTGCCAGCCTTTATCCACAGCATGGAGGTGGGATTGGATCAGAGCTTCCCTGCAGTTACTGCATTTAGAATCTAGATATAGAGTTGCTGGGGCCCCTCTCATCATACTTTGGAGAAAGCGATGAAAGGCTAACCACATTAAGTAAGATTTTGAGATTTCTGTCTTATGTAGAAAGAGGTCAAGAACTTCTTTTGACTTCAAGATTGAAGTTGTAGTGAGTGCTGAAGTCCTTACAGGATAGAATAATTATTGTATGCAGTGTTTTTTCTTGACAGCAATTACTATATAGATTGCATTCTTGTTCAGTTAAGCAGGTAAATTCCACTCACTGCAATGCAAAACACCTGTGAAACTCATTTTTCTCTAATTCCATTCCCCCATGTTTCATAGCAAATTCCTGTTGACGCAGAAATGTATTTCAAAAGCATTTAGTGATGCAGCATGTGAGCCAGCTGCTAAAATGGTAGGGGGGAATAAAAAAGCTCCCACTGAGTAACAATATTTCTGTGTGAGATGATGGCTGTATTCCAGTACCCACTTACATTTCAGTAATGGGACTTCTGAGTTGCAGCCATAATCAGCCAATGCACAAGATGTATATTCTGTCAAAGTTCCAACAAAGTTGTTGGCATTTTAAACAATACAATCTAAAAATCAAGAAAGACAGATAATAAGAAATTTGTGGTATAATAAATCTTATATAAGTTCTGACAAATTGTAGCAATCTAAAAAGATCACACTGAATGCTACATTTGTTTTCCTAGGTCACAGGAGGTTTTCCTAGGTTTTCTAGGTCACAGGAGGTATAGAACCTGCTGTGACCTAGGAAAACCTCCCAGGTGATGTGGTGTTCAAATTTTGCTCCTGTGATTTGCTGTTTAAATTTTGTTTTTCACTCTTAAAAAGTAAAGATTGAACAATTGTGTTTGAAATCCGACCCTCCTCTGATGATGGCTGGGGTAGCAAAAAGGGCACATTGATGCCTTGTTGATGTCTCTTCATTATTCTCTGCCATCACAGAGCAGCACTGTTGGGGTCTCTGCCATGCCTGGGTAGACAGTAAGCTACCATCACCTGAAAGTTCCCAAACAGGGCATTCTGAGTACAAAGAGAGGGGGAAAGAGACTACTTGGTTATTCCAGTTATAGTTGATCCATTGAATTAGTGGGATTTACTTAAGTGTTGACTTACCATTTGCTCTAGTGGATTTACTCTATTTGGGATTACTAGTAGGATTGAAGTGTACATCAGAATGCAGAGTTATTCTGTTCACCTTGAATGGGACCAGTTCACTTCAGTTAGCTATGCTAACCTATAGGTGACAAAGCAAAAACAAAAACTTCCTTTGTGCTTTGGTAGGAGTGATCAAGCAGGTCTTAGAAGGCAGAGGTGGAGCTGCTTGTTCATCTACCACTCCCTTTTTCCTCATGAAGAGTGCTTTTCTGTTAGAGCTACAATATGTATCTAATTTCAAGGGAAATAAAAAAGATTTGGGATATCTTGACTGTTGCTAGTATGTGTGGCATTTATTGAATACTAACACATTTACCTGGCATAGTCCAGGATTTTATTTTCTCATAAGCAATACTTCTTAGAAACACCTTGGGAGTTATCTTTCCTTACCTTAGGAATTAAATGTGGTTGAAATACACAGATTTGAGATCCTGTGTCTGTAATTCCCCAAATTGTCTTGTCCATATCTGTAACTTTTCTGCATAGTCCCCAGTCCAGTCTGTATTCAGAGTGGTTACAGAGGTTTGGTTTCTGAGGGAATACATTGGCCTTCTCCTTGCTGCTAGGCCTCATCTCCATAGCAGCTGTCTAGGCCCCAGAGTTCTCTGGCTGAGAATTCTAAAGGCCCTTCTCTAAACTGCCAACTCCAGGATTCCGTAGAATCTTCTCGGGCAGCCAATCATACGAGGTCTTCTTACCTGACACAGACAAACTCACAGACTTTGACTTTTAGATTGCATGATAGATCAGCTATTCACCATAGCAGAAAACCTTTCTTATACAAGGGATGCTGGATGTTTTGTAGTCTGAAACTTAGGCAGGAGTGATTTTATGAAGAGAGCAGTCATAGCTTCTTTCTCATTATCTAATGAAACTTTCACCAGCAGAATAACTATGGACTCTTGTGAATTCTTGTGAATTCTGTTGAGTTTAAATGTTAAATGAGTTGAGTTTAAATGTTGTGGAAAGTTAGTTCCGGGATACTATGCAGTACTGTTCTCATTTCACAAGTTTTAACTTCATATTGGATTATTGCAAGGACCATTACATAGAAATTAGCTCTGTGGATTTTTTTTTTTAAGATTGGAAAAATATCAAAAAACAAAAAGAAGAAACTGAAAAAAAAGCAAAAGAGGCAGGCTGAGCTACTTGAAAAGCGTTTGCAGGAAATAGAGGAGTTGGAGAGAGAAGCTGAAAGGAAAAAAATAGAAGAAAATGTAACCTCTGCTGTATCATCCAATGAACAAGAGGATGAATACCATCCAGAAGTCAAGCTAAAAACTGTTGAGTTAGAAGAAGTAGCAGATGAAGAACTTGGGAATGAGGATGGTATGTTTTTATTATTTAATTTTACAATCAAAGATGTATTAGGTGCAGAGAGGTGTTTAAATTGGTAAGTTCTGATCTGATAGCATCAAGTCATTGGCAAGATCCAAAGACCAAGGAACTTCAGAAGGGTTTATACTGATGCAATCCAATGGAATAGTTTTGCTAACAATAGCAGTTTCACTGGTGGAACCACTGCAGGAGGTAATTTCCCCTGCCTCTGCAGACCTTGCACAAACTTCTTTGGAATACTAAAAAAAACCCCTAGGAGAGATCTTCAGATGACAAGGAAAGCCAAAGGAGAGGCTGGAGAAAGAGAATGTTCCGTTGAAGTTGCACAAGGCTGCCCCCCCTTTTGCTTCTGGAGCTGCTCTTGTTGGTGGACATACATCATTAGATCCTGACCATTTTGGGCAAATGTCATGTAGCAAATTACTTTCAAAAGGGGCACAAGGAGCGTGGGAGCCAGTTGTTTAAAAAAATAAAAATAAAGCACCACTGCGCTAATGAAGGCTGTTTGTGTCTCAGTCTTAAGAAAGCTGTAATGCTGTTATGGTTAAGTGATTGGAATCTCTTAAAACAAAATCTAATCAATGCTACTTGAGTAGTTCCACCCTCCATTTCAGTTCTGAAACTAATGACAGTTACAAATGTACCAACATTTTTACTAATTCTGGTGACTGCCAAGCCACTTTTCCAGCATGTATAGAAGAGGGTTTTCAAACTCTCCTTCAGTGTTAAAATAACAACATTAACTGTGAAAATGAGAAATGGGAGAAAGAAATACCATCTGAAGGCTCAGGATGGAAGTATATACAAGCACATTGGACACGCATGGCTAGGTGATCTTGGCAGCATTTTATTTGTACTGATTCAAAGATCCCTCATTAAATTCTGTTAAATGTGTGGAAAAAAATATTATCTAATCATTGGTCATTTTGTCAAGCCCCAAAGGTTTCTTTTAAAAATTCCAGATTTAAAGTATTTACTGTTGCCACTGCTTTAGGTCACAGTGTTTTGTTCAGTATTGTCATAATATGCAGTTGCTGGAGAGACCTCCGCATTTTGCTTCAAGGGGCAACTACAGAAGAAGATGCTAATGATTTTAAAAAGAGTGGCTCAGGCTAACAGCAGTACAAAAATGCTGTGGAAGCCTATCTAATTGACTTATATAGCCAGAAATATATACAATTCTTCACTGTGGACTGCCCTCTGAGGTAAAATAGTACTGAGCTGAACCTCTATGTAATATGTGCAAGTGATGTATTTTGTTTCTTAGCACAATTTATTTAAGCCCATGATTAGTAAGAGAAAATGTAATTTAATGTGTATATATCTGTTTATCCCTAAGGGGAAACAGAAGATCAGGATGAGAAGGAAGACACAGAGAAAGAAAACACAGAGAAGGATGATGATGTTGAACAGGAAGTTGTCAACTCAGAGTCTGCAGATCCCACTTGGATAGAATCCCCTAAAACGAATGGCCACATTATAAATGGCCCTTTCTTATTGGAAGAACAGATAGAAGATGAAGACGAGGAAGAGGAGGAGTGTCCAAATGTTGAGCAATATAATCTTGATGAGCCAAATGCAAAAAGTGATTATGGTTACAGTAGCTCCTATGAACAATTTAATGGTGAATTGCCAAATGGATGTCATAAAATTGCCGAATCACAGTTTTCTGAATTCTCAGCTTCTGTGTTCTCTGGAGCACTAGATTCTGTAGCTTGTGGTTCAGCTGTTTCTGAAGAATCAACTATTACTGAAAGAGAGGGAAGTACTCCATCCCATGATAGGAGCAGGACAGTTTCAGCATCTAGTACTGGAGACTTGCCAAAAAGTAAGCTCCCCCACTTTTACTTAATATTTTGTTCAAGTTCTGTTTTAAATACATTTGATAAGGCTAAACTTTGTAACCCTACCTTCAGTATACTGTCCTTTTCATACTATTTATATCTCATAATGCTGAACATGGCAGATGTATGCTCACTGCAAAATGAGAGGCAGAATGGAAAACATGGTACTGTTGGCATTTGTATGTATGTTGGGTGCATTGTTAAACTTTATGTTATGTAACTTTACTTAAGCCGTTTTTAGAAGTGGGTTGGTTTCTTAAGAGCATAACATTGCTGTGTTATAGCTGAAAGCTAAAGGCCTGTGTGATGAGTCCTACTCGCCTGAAATCCCTTTGGGCTTGTGTTTTATGAACAACAACCTATATAGTCATCTGATAAATAACTTTTGACACTCAGGGGCATTCAGAAGCAGTTTGTAACTTAACATGGGGACCCAGTGTTCAGAGAGAGAGAAAAAAATCAATGCATTGTACCGAGGCTTCCAGAATTATTGAGCTTGAATCAGTTTTTGGGATCACAGCACAGCCTAGGTTTTTATTATTTATTTGTCCTACTTTTTCCTCAGAATGGGATCCAAAGTGACTGTGAGGGCACATCAGACAAATGAGTATTGCATGTCATGCTGTTTCCTTGATGCTACTACGCACCTATGTGTAGTGCAAATTACTGCACATAGACTGTGTGTTGCTTGTTGTTCTCTATTTTCATTTGTATGTGACTGAAGCAATAAGTGATCTGCTGTTTTGATTCACAGCCATTTTATCCAGAGAAATATGCATTTCTTTTCAAAAGGATTTGCATCCATTTTCTCTAAATTTCCTGTTTCTATCCTGGTATCCTGGAAAGTTCCACCTTTGTGTAGATACTGGAGCCTTGCCAAGCAAACAGGGATTTGAGTGGTGTGAATGTTGCTGAGCAACAAAAGTGTTCAGATGTGAGCATTGGGGCTCTTAGTGTTATTTGGACACATACTGTTAACTGGGAACCATGACTTTTAAAAAAATCTGATATGTCAGACTTAAAAGCATGAAGCTCACCAGATTACCAGTAAATCCTAGGAGAAGGCTAAAAATTCTTGAGTAAAAATCAAGCTGTGCAGCATCACAAATATTCCAGGAGTACACAAAAGGCTGGCATTATGATTTCTGTGGTACTCTGAGAAATAAAATTTTGTGTTCCTCCAGTACTTCACAGAATC
Source organism: Iguana delicatissima (assembly GCA_948472985.1). Classification (NCBI taxonomy): domain Eukaryota; kingdom Metazoa; phylum Chordata; class Lepidosauria; order Squamata; family Iguanidae; genus Iguana; species Iguana delicatissima. The sequence continues at coordinate 16,565 of CAOKZL010002171.1, forward strand.
CACAGCCATGAATACAGTTCAAAGGTTCTGGACGAAGGGGAATCCATGTTCATAATTTTCAATCTAGGTACTTGACTATTGCACTTTTTCTGATAAAGAATAGCTGTTTACACTTGTACAATGACAGAACAATACGTTGTAAGAAACTTTTTTACAATAATTTTAAACAAAGATATCCACTTTGCCTGAAACTCTTCTGAGAGAGATCACATTTTATCAGCCACTAAAGGAAAAGATGTGCATTTTTCTGCTGACGTGCTTGTAATTGGCCCTGAAACAGATACATGAGCAATATAGTCTTGGATACTCAAGCCAACTAATACCAACCACTGCTTCAGAATATGTACTCCAGCAAGGAATCCAGGTAAGATACTGTCTTTCAAAATATTTGACTTGCTGTTTGTTAGTATTAATCCTTGATGAGCTTCTAAGACTGTTGACTGGGATGGGGATTTTATTGGGATTGAGAGGTATTGCCATAATAGGACATGCTTGGGGAACCATGAACTGTTTCCTTCATATTGTTTCCATAAGTATGATGAATACAGCTCTGACTGTGTAACTGTTTATTGTAGTTAGAGATGGGCTGAAATTCTTGTTTGACTTTTATTAGTTAGAGAAAAGCATTTTTGAATGTTGTGCTTTGCTGAAAAATAATTGGTCTGGAAAAGGATAATGGGAGTGGAGAAGGAGAAGAATGCTACATTGATCAATCCTTAACTATCTTCATTCCATCTAATATGTAATGTTTTCTCCTTCCCACATTTTCACAATAGGTTACCGGAAGGATATGGCTGTATGCAAAGAGGAGCGAAAGCCAGTGAGAAATATGCAGTGAGCTAGCCAGGAATTGGTAGAATCTTCTGAAAATGGAATAAAAGTATTTCACTATCATCTTGAGAAGGATTGTTGGGACTTAATTGACCTGTAGGTCAAGCAGAGGAAGAAAATGAAAAGAAAGAGGAGGTAGAATATGGGTGATCAAAACTGAAGCAGCTGCAGTATAATCTCAGCATGTATTGCCTCTGGACTCAGTTTACGTTCTTCCAGAATTCTTTGTATTAGATCATTCAGGTTTATGGCAAGGTTGACTTTCAGCACTCTGTATTTACAACATTGACTGTGAACAGCCCTAATGAGAATTTTTGTTACTCCATGCCTTCATCTTTCTTATAGAGCTGAAATTCTTCATGGGATTAGAACTTGTCTGGCAAAACAACTCAGATTGTGATACCACTGTTGTCATCACCAGGATTTTCAACAAAGAGATTAAGAGTGCTTTAAAAAATCAAAAAGGCACAACAGTTTTCAGAAGATGTGCACTTCACTCTGTACCAGATCACTTTAAGAATTATAAATCTAAGTATTTAAACAACTGTTGCCTCAGATCTATAAAATCCTAATGGAGGACAGATCATCAAGTATACTTGCGTAGCAACAATATCCTGTTTGCAAATATTTGTAAACCATATTGCCAATTAAAAGAAAAGAAAATTTTGAACCCCACCCCCAAATGTCAGCCTTGTGGCTTGCAGGACATATGGAATGTTCATGACAATTGAACTTATAAACGTGGAATTTCAAGTTACTTTCCCTATTGTCTGGAGATGGAACCTCTTGTTTCTTTTAGATGTGCAGCTGCTTTCCACAGAAAAAAATGGAGAAATCCAGCATTGTACTATAGCTGTGTCTGAGAAGCAAGTCAATCCACAAACAGAAGATCACCACAAAGAAAAGAATCTGTTTTCATTCTGACTTGGGTTTTATTTGATGTGAAATTAGTCCCTGGAGCACAGCACTTCAACACACAGTTGGATTTAGGCAGGGAGAGTGTCTAGGGGAGCAATTGAAATAGATTAAAAATAGTTTTTCTACAAAGATACTACTTCCCAAGGAAGGCTGAATTGATCCCCTGTCTGTTGTCTTTCTGTTGGTATTTAGATAGGCTTTGGTTGCAGAGGAAAAGGCTTTTAATTGATGGATGCTGTATTTATTTTTGTGTTTTCTAAATTGCATTTAATTCCACTGTGTTTTTATACAGTATCTTTTGTGTTTTTATTTGCATCTGGTTTTTAATCTTGTGTGTCTTCATTTTGGGGAAGAAGGTGGGATATAAATGAAATAAATGATGAGACAAGTGATCACTGAATCAAATTAAATGACTTGAGTGAGAGTGGTGCCTGCAGGATATAAAGTCTCCAGGACTACTACTTCATACTGCGTATATACCAAAATTGTTTACTGACTGGGGGTAGAAAGATTAGCTGTTGTTCTTAATTTTAATTCTGATAGATACAGCACAGCTGAAGTTTTCAGGCTCAAAAAATCAACAAGTTTCACTGCTCGTATTTTTTTCTTCAGAAATTAAAAAAGCTAAAATCCAAAATTTATATAGCTACAATGTTTTCACTATTACAGAGGATGTTTGCCATGGCTGCCCCACTGAAAAGAGGACCTTTGCCTTGGTGTCATAACCCATCACCCAAACTAGGGTGGATCAGCACACTTACATGGTTTTAAACTGATCACCACAAAACATAGAACAGTGGTGGGAAGTGCTACACAGTTCGGTGCAAATGGATGATGAGGATCAGGTCTCCCAAACAAGCCAATTTAAAAAGTGTTTCAATCAGCATGGAATCGGTTGCATAAGCCTAAGCTGCCTGGTTATTTATTTTTATTTTTTTGCAATATCTTTATTGGCTTTATCATCATCTATTTTGTGTTTTCCTTTTTGTGGCTTTATTTTCAGATTTGTACAAAATCAAGACTAAGGATTACTTGTACCAAAATGTACGAAAATTTGGGCAAAGTGGGTTGGTACTTTCCACAAAATGCCTAAGATATTGGTGGAAGAGGAGCAGCCAAGGAGTGGAATGAAAGAGGGATGGTATCTTCTTAAAAGCAGGATTACTTGAGTGCTAGTATAGAGCGATAGGGATTCCTTCATTTGTTTTCTGTTTGGTGCAAGAAAGGGGATTGTGGGATTCATTGTCATGATGTAGTGCTACTAAATCTGGAATTGTCATTTGAACAACACAAGGAAAGAATAATTTAGGGAAGTTATTTGCCCCAAAGGAAAGTATTTCTTTCTTTCTGAAAATCAAGGCTTTAGAACATCTAAATTTCAGATGACACAAAGCCTTTTGTTTTAGTGGCAGGTGGCCTTCATTCAACAAATGGGTCAGAAAAATGAAATAAGAGGGGCTTCATTTTTGTTGTTGGAATAATTGTTTGCACCTGACAGGTGGCAATGCCTTGTCTTGTGCAGGATGCTGCTAGCAGTTCATACTCAAGTTTGTTGAACTGTGGAAGTATTAAAAGACTATACCGTATACAAGTTATATTTGTGGTTAACTTATTTGATCTTAAATTAATAAAATTTCCGTTATCTGCTGTGTGTTCTTTACTTTGTGTATATATGTGTGGGATAGGGAGAGGGAGGGAGCTTTGTAAGATGGTGAATCTAAATCATTGACAGAAAGGAAAATACTGGAGAAATTGTCATGCTGCCAAATTATAATATATAACATGTGATGTTACTACCCTAAGTGTGGACTGCAAACTTTTACATTCTTGTTCTGTTTTTGCTGTGTTGATGAGAAATAGGGTACAGCTACAAAGTTGTTATCTAGTTAATAACATAAATGTAAATATTATTAAATGTTATAATGTTAGTAACATAAATGTTAACACATTTTAAAATGTGCACTGGACTATCTGATATTGTTATTAACCGTAATAATTCTTTCCTTATAATAGCAAAAACCCGTGCTGCAGATTTACTGGTGAATCCACTGGATCCAAGAAATGCAGATAAAATTAGAGTCAAAATTGCTGACCTGGGAAATGCTTGCTGGGTCGTAAGTAACTTGTTTTAATGTGCAGTAGTTTACTTTTTTATATGTCATCTAAATCATAGTGCTCTTTATCACTGTTGTCTTTTTCATTTTTTAGCATAAACATTTCACAGAAGACATCCAGACACGGCAGTATAGATCAATAGAGGTTTTGATAGGAGCTGGTTACAGTACACCTGCTGATATTTGGAGTACGGCGTGTATGGTAAGAACAAGACTACAGAATAGTATTGGTTTTCTACTGAATCAGAAATACAGTTACATTGTTTAGGATTTATGGCCAAGTTATTAAATGGGAGAGGTCATAACACTAATGGGTCAAGTGATTATTTGTGTATTGCAGTTTTCTGGTGTTCTGGGGCATTGGTTGGTATTGAAAGAGATATTTCTAGTGTACATAATGAGATATTTTAAATATTTTTTTCTTTGAAGAGCAGGTCTACTCTCCCTCTCCATGACCACAGTTGCAATTTCAAATTGCATTTCTCTTTCGCTTTTCTTATGTTGCCCTATACCATGTTGTATATTGAAATGGGCAATATAAGTAACATTTTTCAGTTGCAGTTGAGTTAGATCAGAATGATTTTTTAAAAGTTACAATTCATCTGCTGTTCTGTGCGTGGACATCCTTCTGATTTCACAGTATCTTATAAAAGATAAAATTATGCAAATAGATTTACTGTAATATTGTGATCCCCAAAATACAGTGTTTCTTAAGCAAATAAACACAGTGGTAAGTTGGAATGGACATGTCTAGAAGTAGCCCTGAAATCTTCTAATACTGTTAGAGGTTTGTTTGTTCGTTTTTCAATTGTGGGTCAGTGGATGCATCTAGACCAGTAGTTCTCAACCTGTGGGTCCCCAGATGTTTATGGACTTCAGCTCCCAGAAGCCCCAGTCACTATGGTCAATGCTCAGGGCTTCTGGGAGCTGAAGTCCAAAAACATCTGGGGACCTACAGGTTGAGAACCACTGATCTAGATTGATTGAAAAGTCCCAGAATTTGGTCCTGCTGTTTTCAATTTTACACTAGATTAAAATAAACCAACTTGGAAAGATGGTATAACAAGTCTCTGTACTGGGAGGTGATAGAAAAATATTCTTAGATAAAACATGCACAGATCTCCAAAATGAAATCAGAAAGAACAGCAACAAAATCAGAGACATTCTGGTCTTTTTAGTGTGCATCCGGATTGATTAAAACGCTCAAATTTTGTTCCTGTTCTAGGCTAAAATAAACTGAGGGCTTAAATATCCTGAAAGCACCAGATCCTGTCTGATCTCGGAAGCTAAGTAGAGTCAGACCTGGTTAGTGCCTGGATGGGAGACTTCCAATGAATACTAGGTGCTGTTGGCTGTATTTTAGAGGAAGGAACTGGCAAAACCACCTGTGATTTTTCCTTGCCTAACAAACCCTATGAAATTCATGAATTCACCATAGGTCGACAGGCAACTTGAAGGCATACAGGAAAGAAACTGATCCAGGGAGCTGGTATGACAGTTTTATAATCATACCAGGAGTAGACAAAAAGATTCTGGGATAAACAAAATGTGTATGGCTCTCTAAAATGTTGAATCTGTCATGAATGTAATGATGTTATCAGGGCCTCTATATAGATTTGCATGGGAAATTGAAAAGTGCAAAACTATCCTGTTTGCCACCAAACAAAAACATCTGGTATCAATTGGCTATTTTCCCCGATTTTATGGAGAGGGATCACATTGTTAGATAGTCTGTCTTTCCTCTCTCTGTCTGGCTGAATATATTGGAAACTACACTGTCATTGACTAGGTCCCTATTATTTTATCAAGCTGTGTTTTGCTCATTAGAGAGACAGGAGAAAGAAGTGTTCCATTCGGAAAAGGATTGAGCAAGCACTGCATGGTATGTCATTACACCAGCTGGAAATCATGATGTACAGGAATCCACTACAGCTGCCAGGAGTTTGGCTAGTACTACTGCTGGGAATGAGAATGAGACCTATGATTCCATTCTTTGTCTTCATTCACGCTTTCTGGATTGGAGCCAGGTCAAGTGATTGTCATGATCCCAGCAATACCATCAGACTCATATTCTTGTATTGTGCATTCATTGGTATTCATTTACAATTGAAAGGGTAGCGAGCCACAAGAAATATTCTGGGTTGGTGTATTTTTATTTATAGATATTGAAAATAACATTTAAAATAGAAAACATTAAAAAATTGTTTAAAAATCACATCGTTGTATTCCATTTTGCCAGTGGGAAGAATATTCTTCTAGAATGGTGTGGCAAAGGAAGGATGTGGTTGAATGGTGTATTAATGTCTGGCGTACTGCTTTCTCATAGATACTTGATATAGCCTTTTCTTGAGAAGAATAAAGAGGGAGACACATTACCTCCATGTCTGTGTCCATGATGATGTCATTATGCAGATTCCTGGGAGCTGGAAGTGCAGATTCGCAGTCTATGCAAGCATTAGCATTTAAAAAGGCTCAGGAAACTGCCTCAACAATGAGACATTTGGAGATTTCTAATGTATTATGATATTAATTAATAGAGATCCTGGAGTTTATATAAATATTAAGTATATAAACCCCCATTTAAAAAACAGATACACAGTTTTGACAACAGATATGTATCTGTAGATTGCATAGAAAAAAAAAGTATAAAGCAGCAATGTGGGTTTCCAGAAAATTCTCCAGTGCTCTATATAGGATGTTTGGTTTAAATACTATAATAAAATAATATTATAATATAATGTTATAGTAATAAATATTATATTTATTATTAATAATATTGTATTCAAGTACATTCAAATCTTTATGTGTAAATAATTTTATTTGAATATTTGTAATAATGTAAAGATATATACCTAGGCAAAAATTGGCCACTTGAAATAACATAGTTTTTTAAACATCATATATCTAAAGAGATCTGTACCTGCATCAGCAGTTTAACTTCCATTTGCTGAGATATAACTGTAGTACCTTCAACCTCACTCTGTCACTATTTGCCTTACCAGTTCCATTTAAAGAAAAAGAAAAAAAAACTGTTTCAGTACAATTAGTTGTGCCTTTTATTTCATAAAGGGATAGATGTAAGCCTGTGGGCAGAAGCAACTTGCCACATTTTGCCTTGACTACCTGTACTTATTCCTGATTGAGAAGCAAGGCATTTTCTGAAATAAAGCAAGCTTAGCAGTGTATTTGTTAGTCTGTTCTTCGGAGCACTAGGATTTGTTATTGCTTGTCTCCTTAAGAAAAATAACTGTAACTTTGCATCCTATATTTAGCCCATCTAACATGATGTGTGCGTCCAGACAGTTATGGATAAACATGCACATACATGCATGTGTACACACACACATACAGCCTGTGGAAAATTTTCCATGGAAGAGAATATAGTGTCAGAAATTTTTCTGGAAAAATTTCCATCCTGTGTATCTGATATAAAGGTATAAATAATTTGTTCATTCAAATAATCTCAAAACATAGATGTACAGTAGTCTTTGTGAAATTAGTTGTGCAAAATGAAGTGAACAGCGACCACTTAGTCCTAAAAATACCACCAAATACCCTAAAAATATTGCTCCCCCTTTTTTTTAACTTTGTGTATGAAACTCTTAAATACTATCCCACAAACTCCTTTAACTTTGCTGTCCGTTCTTTTAAACCTGGAAATTGGGTCAACTTCCAGCATTTTGCATTCACTAACCCCCTGGTATCCTCCATGTGCTTTGGACTGTGATTCCCATTGTCCATCCTTCTTGGCCATGCAGACTTGGACTTATGGCCCCAAACACCTCTAGACTATAGCCACAAACACATGGATTGTAGCCATGCTGTTCACAATGTACTTTACATGTAGACTCTTTAATACAAGTCAAAATTATTGATGGATGCAGCCTTATACTATAACCTTGCACTTTTTCAGTTGTCCTTCCATCTTCGCATTTTGAGTTTTTCCTAACTGGACTATTTGCATTATAACTGAAAGTGTTAGCAAAAAAAGGAGTCCTTTGCTACTGCGTTTGTGCATATGACCTAACCTGTTTTAACAAGCTGGAAAGCATTACATCTGCACTACAGACAGTGATTTCCTCAAATTCAAATCATTCATGGCTGACCAGAAGTTGAATCTTGGTTATTGATCTTTACCTAAGCATAGCTCTTGCATTGGTATGGTGGCTTTAGCATTTACGGTGACATATGTTGCCTTCCCCACAGGAAAAAAAAAAAAAGAGAGGCTGTGCTTTATTTCTTTTTTCTTTTGGGCCATCCTTTTAGTTACTGTTGTCATTCATTGCAGCTGAAGTTCTGCCTCTCCATTGTGCTGCCTTCTAAAAGTTTGATGTGTTTACTTCTACCAAGTAGGCAGTATACTTGTAATGATATTCCCCCTCTCCTTCTGCATAGGACTAGCTTTTGGTGGAACACTTCCGATCTTGAAGTGTATTCATCTGGAGGTAACTTTGAGCAGCACATCCAACCTTTCTTTGCTTTGTGCCTAAGACTGTCTTATGGACAAAGTTGCTTTTTTTGTTATGGCTGGTGGAGTGATAGAAGGCAGAGTGCTGGGACAAAGGACTGCACATATCTTCTGCATTTGTAAAATTCCTTTCTGCAGGATAACATCTCCTCCAATGTAATTACTGGCTTTTTAAAAATAGGTTTTTGCCACTTTTCATCCCATCTTTATGCCAAGGTGCTTCCTTCCTGTTCACCTCTCACCTTAGGCTGTGCCTGGCCCAGTGTTGTATTATGAATACCGTGTCTGATTTGTTCTTGGGATGGGCTTTGATCCAAGGTTGAGGACTCTTTTCACTGCAGCCCATGGCGTATCAAGTATAGCATTCTAACTTAACAATATTTCATATTAATGAACAAGAAGAACTGAGTTCATTAAGTTTAGCAAGAAATTTGAAAGTGGTGCTCTGAGGCAAAGCACGTTTTTTTGTGTGGGTGGTGGAAGTCAACCACAGACTTGCTTATGTGCGTTTGATGAAATTAGGTGCTACATATCCATACAGCATATGGACTGAGTTGTAGATTGGTTGCCAGGAGAAAGTTGTGAAGCCCCAGTTTGGTTCAACAAGATAGTGGAAAAGAGGATAATTAATTGTAGCTCGTTCAAGGTCATGAAAGTTGAGACTGAGCAATGAATGGGTTACCCTATCATTTGCTTTTTGCCTTGCTTGAAAACATTCTCTTTGGCTCTTTTAGAACAAGATCAGTAGGGATTATGGCCTAGTTTGACTGATACTGTCTTACTTAAGTTCAACTAGTATATTACCTTTTAGGTTGAAAAATGTTCTTTTAAATCACCGTTATATTTTGCTCCAGCGAACTTAGTTGATAGTGATCATAAAATGAGAATGACATGAAAATAAATCAAATTTAAAATTTAGTGAAATGATAGAAAGATAAAAAGCAAAGGATAAGTATAAATGGTGAATAATACGGTAAATATTGCAGTAGTAATAATGATAATGATAACAACTATAACAATTAAATGACTATGTGGCTAGGATCAAGCATAATTATAATTAATCAAGGCATGATAGATAGACAATTGTATATAATAAAAATTAAGATGTATCTTAAACCCCAGCTTGGTCTAACATTAAGTGTAATGTCCTCTCCAGTCTAACAAACTTAAACATTTTAAATTCTCAGTTACAGAAGGAATGCATATCTACCATTCCAGTGAAGAGTTCAGGATTCTTATATCCTGCCAAAATAGGTCGGAAAAGATGTTTAAAGGCTTCTCCAGACCAAAGTTCCAAAAATGTGCAAAAATCATCAATTTTTTTAAAGAAAAGTTTTTAAAAGGAGTTTTTTCTCTAAAACTGTATTTTTAGTTTAATCAATCAAAAAGTAATAATTGCTAAAAATATTTAGAAAGGAAATAGCCTCTATCTTGAGAGAGAAAGCCTCAAGCAGCAGCAAAACTAATCACATGTATCAGAAACACAGAGTTAACCAACAGATACCATTCTGTTTCTTCTGTTTCAAGCAAAGGTGTACAAAACTGTTTGTTCCTGTTAACACCCCAGAGCTTCTGCATATCCTGATAGGATGTTACATATCTTGATCAGATGGTGTGTCACAGTGATTAAAATATACCTCTACATTGACTGATTTCTGTACCTGTAACTTACAAGATCTATTTGATGTTGCTTGTTTACTTGCAAGATATGACTTCTAATTTTCACTATTGAAACTCAAAGAGATATGCATCACTGTTTCAAAGATTGTTCTGAGTGTCCAGCCATATTACCATAAATCTGTGATCCAACTTTTAATGAAAGCAGAGATCATAGTTTCTTCGACTTTCATAGAAGGGCGAAACAAAGTGTAATAAATTATGAGACTCGCATAATAAAAATCAATATTGATTGACATAAATTCAAAAAAAAAGAGTAAAACAAAGTTTCTCAATATTAGGCCACTTTGTAATGGGAGTTATAACACTTATGTAAAAATTATCACAAAATAATAAAATAAAAAATTGTAAGTCCTAAAGTACAAAACATTTTAAAAATCACTTCTTGACTGTTGTATTTGTTATGCAGCCAGAAGGACAGTTAAGAGATAAGTTCTTAAGTTTTCAAGTATAATTTTAACTGAGAAAGTTTTCCAAGGCAGAGTAATGTTGTTGTTGCTAATAATATGTGACATCAAGTTCACTCTGACTTATTGTGACCCTATCATGGGGGTTTCTTGGCAAGGAGATTGCTGGATTCAAGACAGAACTGTTAGAGGATGTAATTCAAGGGGGAGAAAAATGGGGAGGGGGCTAATCTGGAAATGATGGGTAGTGAAAACTGTACGGATAAACAAACTGAAGTTGATTCTATGGAGGGATTATCCTGTAAAGCTAAGGAGAAGAGGGCCCAAGTAGTACTGCATTGTAAAATGGGAATTACAGTGCAAGAAGAGGAGAAAGGGTGTCTAATTTGGAACCAACATGAATGTACACAAATAGAAAAACAAACCAGAGAGGATTTAATGAAAGGATTAGCCTGTAAGACTGAGGAATGGAGTGAGAGTAAGATGAAAAGGGAAGATACTCTCTCTCAGGATAATTCTTTTAAAGCAGAATTTTGTAGGAGCCAGAAATAATAACAAGATGAAAAGAAGAGAAATGGAGGAGATTGGTGGAGAAGATCATGGTTAGATGGAGGAAGAAGAAAGTGAGAATTAAATGTAAAATGAAATAGAAGGAACAATGTCTGGTTGAAATAAAGTTATGAGATTTGGTAACAGGTACAAGACAATGAGAATTGGATGTGGGTATGATCATGAAAAGATTGTATACAATGAAATTTTATAAAAATATTGGTATTTAAAATACAAAGGAAATTCTAGAATTATAAAAGAGTTTAAAGATAGAATGGATTTAATGATGCTATGTAATACGTAAGAGATTTACAGTTATATCTCTTGAGGATTGGTATTATGTAATCTGGTTAGTAAGTTGTCATTATTAGCAAAAGTGAGAAAATGGAATACTACTGATCATGCTGTAATATGATGCAGTGGCTTAGATGTCTGATATGATTTAAGATATTTATTTACATTTTAATGATAAGTGCGTCAACCTTGGAAAAAATGAAAATATTTTTGGCTGTGAAGAAGTGATGTAACAGGGAATGGGAAGAAGAGATTTGTTAGATTCTGTGTAGAGTCCTGAAATAATTTGAATGCTATATACCAATGAAAAGAAGAATAGAATACATATTTTTCTTTATTCTTTACTCTTGATTTTTTACACTTTTAACTTTTAATGTCATTTTTCTTCTCTTCTTTTTCTTTTCTTTTCCCCCTTCTTTTTTGTGTATTTGTACACTTTAGTTTATCTGGAAAATTTCAATAAAAATATTAGAAAGTACTTGTGTAAATGCAAAATTTATTAACTGGTGTTGAATCTAGTTACTGGTCTGAAATTCAGGATAGAACTTACTCTACTTATAGCTTCTAAAGCAAAACTTTGTTCAGTTTCTCTTTGACAGTTGGGATTTGACTTTGCTGTTGAGTTGAAAGTCTGAATTATCATTTGGTGAATGGCTTGGCTAATGAAACCAGCAACACAGAGTATTTGCTACAGAGAATCTTCTCTCAACCTCTCTCTCTCTTTTTTAGGTGTATTTTTGAGGTTTAAACAGATAAGAGTTTATATTCTGTATACGATTACATGCCTCTGAAAGTGGTGTCACTCACTTTCTCTGTATCATATATAACTTGTTACTTACTCCATACTTCTTTTGCTACTCTATCCCTTCCCCCATCATAACATTACAAAACATAAAATGGCAAGTTCAAAATACTGTATCCACGGCAATGCATCGTTCAGTGTAGGCTGAGTACACTTTTACCTGAATAAACATACGTGCCTTTATTACTTTGCATTACTAATTTTTATTGCTGAGTGTGTTCTGCTTGGAGGAAAAATGCAGTCACTGCCATAACTTCATTCTGTGAAACATATGCTGTTAATTAGAGCCAGCATAGCATAGTTTGAGTGCTAGACTAGGATTTGGGGAGACCAGGGTTTGAATCTCCACTCAGCTGTGGTAACCCACTAGATGACGTTGGGCAAGTCACTCACTTTCTTTCTCAGATGATGGTCATGGCAACCTCCCTCTGAACACATCGTGCCAAGAAAATCCTTCCTAGGTTCACCTTAGGGTTTCCTCCATAAACCAGAGGCAAAGGCACACACTGACAACAAACAATATTATTCATTGTTTAAAAATGTTTCTGCTTCTATAGGTGGCTATTAACCTGTGTGGAAAATCTATTTTTTGATATCTTAAAAGAACTAGACTAGAGAAAAATGTGCTCAAATGGGAAAAAACATCCCAACTCTTTTATGCATACTGCTTGAAGTGGCCACATTAGAGTAGTTGCTCAATGTTATTGTGCAATATTTGCCTTGGATGGTACAGGGTGAGCCTGGCTCTCTGACTGTAGATGTTTCTGAGCTTTGCTTCTCCTAACAGAGGTTGCAGGAGAGCTCAACTAGAAGAACCTGCACAACTAGTTTTTGTGTCCAAGATGACTTTAGATTTGTGTTCTTTTGAATGATACCTTTCAGGCAGCCTTTGTAGAAGAAATATGAAATAGCATTGTGACCTGCTTGTCAAAGAAAATCTGTCCCACTGGGCATGTCCAAACTTCTTGATGTGTCTTAGGTAGCATTTACAAAAGCAGCCTAGCAATTGAATATGCTCACTGAGCTATGAAGCATTCTAGGAGATAACTATAATTACTTTCTCATCATTTCCACTTTAGACCTAGGCATATACTTCTTAAAAATAATTCTTTCTATGGGTGATAAGGTCTGCTTTTTAAAAAAGGTATTATTTATCCCATATGAATCCCCCATAAATACCTTCTTTTATCCTAGGCGTTTGAGCTTGCGACTGGCGATTATCTGTTTGAACCACATTCGGGTGAAGACTATTCCAGAGATGAGGGTATGTGTCTTTTCAACATTCAAATATTGCCCTATGCTTCCTTATCTATGCAAAAGAACATTGAAGAGACATTGGTTGGTTTGTTCAAACAGTGCACTGATGAAAATGTTTTAATTTCACAATATAAATACCACATTTTTTTCCTCTTAAAGTCCCATCCAGAGCAGTAAGGTGGACTGTCTCCTTTCTGCAGACACATCCCTTTTTCCTAAGGCTGGAAAGGATTAGCCTCCTATCTTGTCCTGTAAGATCTGCATCTGTGTGTGGTGACATGGAAATACGGCTGCATTTTAGAAACAAAACCTGACACGGTGTGGATGCATCCCTTGACATCAGACTGGATGTTTAGAATGCTGAACATTCACTCTGCTTGTGACAGCTGATTACTAAGTGAAAAGCAAACCAGCCAGAATTAGCTCCTGCTTCCATCTGTGTTCCTGTCCATTTTCCATGCTTGTTTGCTTGTAGCATCCTTTGCAGTTAGTGGTAATAATATGGGCATCGTTATTTGGTTTTCCTTTCCAAGTGCTACTAATGATGCCAGAATTCTGCTGGTCCTGGAAACCTCTGCATGGGTTTTCTGCAAACATTGTGTTTGGAACTTCTTTGGATTTTTTAACTAATTCCATTTTCTTTCCTTCTTTTATCCCATTCTTTCCCTGCCCTTCCCATTCCTGTGTCCTTTTTTCTCTCCTTCATAGACCACATAGCACACATCATAGAGCTGCTAGGCAATATCCCAAGGCACTTTGCTCTATCTGGAAAATATTCTCGGGAATTCTTCAATCGCAGAGGTAGTACCTCTTCTTTTTGCAAGGCACTGTGATGCAGACAGAAGTGGATTCACACTGTGTTGGTTTTAGGGCCTACCACTAAAATATTATCCCCCCAGGTGATGAGGCAGGCAATCTCTATTTACAAAACAAATTTTTAAAAGAGCAGTCACCTCTTGATTTATTTCTTCTTGCGGAATAAATTGTGTTTTCAATTACTTCACATATGAGCAGCCCTCATCCCATCGTTCAGTAACATTCTTGCATTTTCAATAAAAAGTAATCTGTTTCTGTCTGCACCGGGCCAGCGTTAGTGTGTGCATGCAATGTATTGATTAAACTGTTGTATGTTTCTATTTTGCTGGAAATGTTCTCCAATGCAGATCACATAGCATTGATCATTGAACTGCTGGGAAAAATCCCTCGAAAATACGCTATGTTGGGGAAATATTCCAAGGAGTTTTTCACCAAAAAAGGTAACAGTGTTTCTGCAAACCTAATTTAAACTGTTGCTCTTTTGAAAAGAAGACACTGAACACTTTTTAAAAAATGGATAATGAAGAGTCTTCTTGATTTTTAGGAACATATTAAAGAAGTTGTGTACATGTGAGCATTCTGTTTTTAAAAGGAGGGAGCTTAAATTTTTAGAAATGGTCTTTGTTATAGACTGTTCTCAGTACTATCCATTGTTCCCCCTAACTAGATGTGGAATACTACACAGTATCCCCTCCACTTTCATGAGGGTTTGGGGCACAGAACCCTTGCAGAAGTGGAAAAACCACAATTAACTACTCCCTGCTCCCCCTCCATTCCCTTCTGGGGCTCCCCCTTTCCTGTTCCCCTGCAAAATGGAAGGGAAGCTGGGTGAGGGAAGCCTCACATGAGCCTTCCTTTCTCCCTTCAGAGCTCCCTGCTTCCTGTTCCCATGCAAAATGGAAGGGAAAGGGGGTGGGGGAAGCCTCACGCGAGTTCTCTGCACTGGAGGAAAATGCATAGGAATGGGAGGGAGAACTCTGGAGGGGGAAAGGAAAGCTTGTGTGAGGCTTCCCCCCTTCCATTTTGCGTGGGAACAGGAAGGGGGAGCTCTGGAGGGGGAAAGGAAGGCTCACGCGAGGCTTCCCCCACCCCCACCCCAACCCCATTCCCTTCCCTTTTTTCTCAGTGCAAATTCTCCATGCTGGGGCAAAAGGCATGGGAATGTGAGGAGGAAAATGTGGTGGGGGAGGCACATGCACTTGTGAATAATCAAATTTGTGAAAGTCAAACCCACAAATGTGGCGAGAGGGCTGTATATTGCCTAGAGGTTTAATTTATTCTATCTGAAATTGATAATATGATTTTTTTTCTGGCAACCCTAAAACAAAAAAGGGAAATACATAAGATATACTTTTGCCTTCCTTCAGTCTAGAACATTTGAATAGTCAGACTCTAAGCAGTTTGGACACCTCACACACTCTCAGCCCCAGAAAAACTTCTTGAGAGGTTTGCCTTACAGTCAGCATAAGTCGGAAACAACTTGAAGGCATGCAATAACTACAACAAAGCACAAAAGAAACAAATTCTGCTGTTACTTTGAAAGGATTGAAGCTATTATACTTCGAAAAGTCAGTGCCTTTCTAAACAACCTTTTCTCAAAAATACTTATATGGATATTAACTGCTAGCATCATAGGAGAATGGCTGGCCACCATTCAGATGCTGAAGGGGAGCCTGCTTTCCATGGAAAGTGTCTGTGTGCAATTTAGTACCCTGCATGAATTAAGAAGGGAATGAGAACAGTGAGTGCAGCTTCCTCCCTTCTGATCATGTAGGAGGGCAGCAAAAGCCACTTAAGGCTATGAGCAAGGTGGGAAATCTCTTTCAGTATAATTATTGTATCCTATTTCAGAGAAGTTCTTGAAGTTTGCACTCCAATGGTGTTCAGGGCTGTAGGAAAAAAAGATGGGACCAAAAATGCCAGTATATATATATTTAGCTTAATGCTCTTATTACTGAAAAGGCTTACTAAACTGTAGGAGAAACATTTTGACATTTTAGAATAGAGGGGGAAAAAACCCTGTGCATATCTTGGAAGCTGTTGAACAATGGAGGGTTGAACAATGGAGGGTTGGAAAGCATGGCTATCTGGAGAATGCCAAAGGCGTGGATTTGGACCTAAGGAAGGCCTGATCTGGTCTTGGGTCCTGAGGTTCTCTACCTTGGGCTGCAGTTATATCAGGAAGGCTACTCGTGCATGTCTTCTGGATAAACCCAAGCTGTATTAGATCTATTTTTGTGTTGGTATCCTGTGATACATAGGTGAAATCAAGTTAAGTAGGGCACATATACTCTAATAATCAAGAAAGATGCTATTTTAATATAAAACTACAGCAGTAACTCCTGTATTCCTTGCTGGTTCCTCCTTTTTGAGCTATAAATGATAAGCTTTAAAAATATGAGGAAGTGCTAATATTACTTGAGTGACTATTTTGTACAGAAAAAAAAAAGGAAAAACAAGCCACAAAACTGTATTCTGGTATTAACCTGGACAACTGTAGGACTGTTCTTGCCTCCCTCCCTTCCTGTTAGCCAAATCTTTAGGAGTGCAGGCCTCTGAAGATCTATACACTATATGTTACAGAAATGTTTAAAAGTCATACTGAGAAAGGTTGTCAGCTTTTGTGCAAGTAAGAAAACGTGGAATAAGCTCTCTCACCCACATTTTCCGGAAGTATGTAGGAGAACTGCAATGATGTTTTTACACAGTGCTTGTCTTTTGTGTGTATTGAATGTGCAGGTAATATGGAAAATTGGCTTAGCAGTCAAAGCTGTAATTTATTTTGGTAATTGTTGCTGAAAAGTGACCCAACAGTTTTTAAAAAATGAGCTGTGCACAGATGGCTTTGCTGTATTGTACCTAGCTGTGCAAAAAGTTTTGTTGTGGTATGAAAACTAGGTGTATCATGAAGAATTCCAATAGTTGTGTTTTGGACACATTGTACATGCTCCAGTGCTGAGAGTGTAAGGAGCAAAGAGAAGCCTGGAGGTAGTTCCATGCGACAGCAGGGAATCAGCGCTTTCTGAGAAGACTGGACCATGGTTATCTGTCAGAATGCTCAAATGCTGGTCCTCAGAATGTTATAGTTCTTTTAGCTTCTCCTTAAAGCGGGATCAGCAGCATCACTCAACATTTTTTTGGCGGGGGCAGGTGGGGCTAAAAATGGGACTTGTGCAAGGCTACACTAGTTAAGTTGGAGAACAAATTCCAAACTGAGGGCCTCTTGGCTCATAGTTTTACCTATCGCCCACTACAGTACACTATCTCTCTTCTGCCTTCTTCTGTTTCTTCAAGCCTTCTCTTTTCTTTGTACTTCTGAAGTGGGGATGGGGGGGTGAGGAAGCTGAGGTATGGGAGATCATGACTTTTGTTATTGACGATGTACCACACAGAAAGAGATCAAG
Source organism: Iguana delicatissima (assembly GCA_948472985.1). Taxonomy (NCBI): domain Eukaryota; kingdom Metazoa; phylum Chordata; class Lepidosauria; order Squamata; family Iguanidae; genus Iguana; species Iguana delicatissima. The sequence goes on from CAOKZL010002171.1 coordinate 34,102, forward strand.
ACCGAAATCTCCCCTTTTGGATATGACTTGTCTGACTTGGTCTGTTTTATGAACAGACATATTTCAACTTTGAATCAAATTATTTAATAAGATATTAAATGAATAATGACCAAGAGTATTCTTAGTTTCTTTGCAGTTTATTTCCTCAAAATAGGTATCCCGGTTGTGTTATTTGTTATGCCCCCCCCATGCAAAAAAATGATTGCTTTTTTAAAATGCCACAAAAATAAAATCATCACCATTTGGGGAGCAGAATCCTGGTTCTACATTGCCATCTTGTGGCTTGCTTGTTGTCAACACCCTGAATTTCTCACTGTTTTTGATTCACCCTTTTCTGTAGTTGTTACGTGGAAATATACTTCTTTGAATGCTGAATTCTGTCATAACAACTTTATCTAGAGGAGTGACAGTAGGAGCTTTTCTGTTAATTGTACTTTATGACTAGCAGAATTGAGAGAGGAGGAGCAAGAAAAATGAGAAAGTGACTGCTGTATTTCCATAATCTCATGCTAAAAAGCGGGGGGGGGGCACATGGAAGTTGTGTGATGAGGAGAAGGCAGTATTCTGTCTTTCAAGGGACTTCTCTTGCTCAGCGCCTTCCCACGTTCCATATTTATGTTGAATCTACCTCTGGTACTCCATCTTGTGGAGATTTTTTTTTTGGGGGGTAGATTTGTATGCCTGTAGTTGTTTATAGGCAGCATGCTCCCTCCCTCCATTGTTACAATGCACATCTTCCTTTTGTTTTTGAAAACACTTTTACAAGGGTGTGTCTCTCACTTTGCAGTAAGGCTGCACTATCATTCTAGTACTTTATTTTTGCTTTTTTAATATCTGGAAAGGCATGTAGAATTGTTTCAAGTGTTATATAATTTATAAGGCAAACCTGTGAGTATTTATTCAGAAATAAGCACCATTAAGCCAATAATGTTTACTCCCAGCTAAGTGTGCATCAGATTGCAGCCTCCACGATAGAATGGTAACTGTGCTGCTAATAGAAAGCTACAAACTTAGTGCTTCAACAGATGCCACAGGGTGAGTGTTTATCACCTGTGAATTACATGCCTGGTGTGAAAAAAATCATCTTCATGATCTAACACACATTTGTGCAGCGATTACTGTACAGTTGTGTTAGTTGTTTGATAGCTTTCTGCAAACATCTATATATACTTCTACCAAATGGCACTGCATACATTTTACAATTCATAGTGTAGGGCTCTCAGCTTATGTGTTTAGACTTCACAGTTTCTAATTCTCCAGTATAATATTTAAAATGACTCAAAGACATAGTCTGTATCAGCATGCATCTTGTAGCACCTTTGAGACTAACTGGAAGGAAGAAGTGTGTAGTGTAAGGTTTTGCAGATTCAGTCTAATTCATCAGATGCACATTAGATGCATTTGAAATGATACACAGTTTTGGTCAGAAATAATGCTGGCAGTGTGTAGTATATCTTATTAGAAAAGTATGTTTTAAAAATGTTAGCCTTTTTCAAAATATTGCATACAGGATGGATCATAAAGCTGAAATGAATTTGCATCATCTGTCTGTCTGTCTGTCTGTCTATCTATCTGAGGAAGCATTTTTACAACACCTTGAAAAATTAAAACCTTCATACAGGTACTCTCTAGACGTCAGTTCTAAAATGAACAGATAAATTCTAATAGTCCTAACAGTGGCTCTTTTCCTCTTTCTTTTAATAAACGCAGGAGAACTTAGACACATTACCAAACTGAAACCTTGGAGCCTCTTTGATGTTCTCGTGGAGAAGTATGGTTGGCCTCAGGAGGACGCTGCAGAGTTTACAGATTTCCTGATTCCTATGCTAGAAATGGTTCCAGAGAAACGAGCCTCAGCTGGTGAATGCCTTAGGCACCCTTGGTTGAATTCTTAGCAAAATCTGCAGATATAACATTGGGCCAGCACCGACTTTCCCTTACATCAGACTTAAATGGTGACTGTCATAAATTCTCTTTAACAGGATCATAAATGAGCTGGCTTCAACCCCAGACCTTTTTTTTTTCCCTTTGAGGTACTGTTTGACATTTTGCTTTTTGTGCACTGTGTTTTTGGGAAGAGGAATAGTCTTTTTGTCTTCAGCTAGTAGTTTTACTGACTCTGCAGAAAACACTTACTAATGTGTCTTTAAGCATTGTTTCTTGTGTTGTGTGGCATTCAGGCATCAATTTTTTGAACAAATCATCCTTTATTCTCCCCTCATGTGTTTTGGCAGGTTTTGTAACTATTTATGGAAAAATATTTTAGCTGAGTATTATATAATTTACAAGTGTGAAACATTATCAAGTCAGAAATGAGAAAATGTACAATTCTATCTTTGGAAAAAGGGACGTTGTTCTTGTAAAATAGTGTATGTAAATGCACCCTGTAAATGTTTATTTCCATTAAAAACGGGATGGGGACACAAATGTCAAGAGCAAAGCTACTACATCAAGAGTGACTTGTAGTGTACAAATTGCATGTAGAGGATTTCAAGACAGCTTCAGGAACTGCATAAACTTTCCTTGCCGTAGCAGTGCCCATATTGGATTTGGAAAGGAACTGGCTCTGATTTACAAGATTTCATTCTCCCAAAAGCACTTTAAAGGAATGCTAAGTCTTCAGAGGAAAAATATACATGTTTTTAAGTGCTTTTAAGGAGGTGTCATTTGCTTTACAAATGATGGCATGGTTAAGAGGGCACTGCTTTTTCATAAGAATAGTTAATGTGCTAGGCACAAAAGTTCAAAGAGGGCCTGGGAAGCATTGTTTTATGCAGATTAACCTTTGATGAAAAGGTGCTCCGTTTAAGGAAAAGGAAGAATACAACTGATGCAAAATTTACTTTACAACAAAAGACCATGCACCTTCCATACATAGCTTTACATGTTTCTAAAACAAATTGCACTAGCTTCTTTTTTCCCATAAATTGACATACTGAGGAATTAATTTTCCTTTGTAAGTTGCACACAAAATTTTAAGTGTTTTCGTACAAAAAAATAAAAATAAAAATAAAAAGCTAAGTAGATTCCAAAAGAGAACTCATAGGCAATACAGATTTTAGAATGTAAAATATGGAGGTGTATTTTATCCTCTTTTAGAAGTCATTGGAATGAATGTAAATTTATTTCTGGTTTTACACATTAATTATGGTGCCACTTTTTCTTGACTTTGTCCATTTTAAAATTATTCACATGCCTTTGCAATACCTAGATTGTGAGACAAAAACCTGTGTTGTAACAATAACCAATTGTTTGAGGTGCTTGCAGTTGTCTAATTAAAGTGGTTGTTTTTTCAGAATTGTGCTCCTCCCTGGAATGTTTCAACAGTGGTAACTACAAATGGTTCACTACACTTCCATATTCATTAGAACAGTCCTCAAATGCCTGCTGCTTCATGGAATTTCAGTTGGTTGCGTTAAAACGAAGTAATAGTAGAGCAACCTATAAAGAAAATGAGAATTTCTAGCCTGGTAGCTTGTGCTAAAATGAGAGTGGCATTCCACAAAACCTACCTTGGTTCGTTCAGCAGCTACCCATGCATCGCAAGTAAGAACGGGTTGCTTATCTGCAACTTAGTTTTTCAGATGGCCAGCTGTGCAGTCTCACACATGTATTCATGCAGGGCATCTGTGGGACTGCCTAGATGCAGCAAAGAATAACCCAGGTTAATCTGTCATTGCATAGGATTTCCAGAAGTTTTTAGACAGTTTAAATTCCTTTAGACTGAGAGTACATCAAGTGGTATATACAGGTTAAATGCCTTAATTAACATCCTAAATTAATTCCTTCAATTTCTACATTGAAAAGGTTCCTATGAACATTCTAATCAATAAATTTAGTAGCCATCATTTGGGTATACTGAAGCCTTCAAGCAAAGTTAGAAGTTGGTTAAGTTGTGCTCTCTCCATCTTGACATAATGAGACTCCTAGACATGCTTGCTACCTTGGTGTACTGCTTGACCTCCCTGAGTGAAGGTTATGTCCACCATGAGTATAATTTTATTCGTCAAATGACTTCCTGTGCTACTTCAAAAAATATAAATCGCAGAGCTACGCAGAGTAAGGAAGTTTGTCACCTAGTGACTGAAGGTGATACTGCAACCAACACAGAGATACTGAAATTAATGCATTTTAAAAACCAAAAACCTCCAGGAGTGATTCCATAGAGCTCCTTTAGCATGCCTGCTAAATTTAAGGCAGGTAGGTTTCATGGACCTATGGCTCTGACTCACAGAGATACAGTCTCTTTTCTTAGTTAATGTGTTTTTTACTGCGAAATCTTAGCTTTTCACATAAGAACCATGCATTCACACACCTGGAATGTGTGAGCTTCCCTTTTCATATTGCAGTTGCAAGCACTTGAAAGTTCCCTATAACTTCCCTCTTGAGACCATTATTAGGAGCAAACCTAGATTCTCAGAATTGCTTACCAGTGTCAACTGAACATTTCCCTTCAGTGCCTAGGTGGTGGTTTTTATATTTACAGATAAGTTGCAAACAGAATCAGTCTCAATGTGTGTATATGTGTGGTTCTTTTAAGTAGCTACATAGTGAATCTTGGCCAACCCCCCTCCCCATCCCTTTACTGGTTACCTGCTGCTGTGGTGACAAGCGTCTGTTCCCATCACTTGTCAAATGGCTGACTAATGTTCTCACCTTCTTGTGCCAGTGATCCAGTGCGACAGGAGAAACGGGGTTGCCGTCCCCCCTCGCAGCAGACATTGCTCGCACAAAGGGGTGGTGAGAAACATGTCAGCTGCTTCCTGAGTGACAGGAAGATTCCCACTGACTGCAGTGACTGCTGATCGGTGAGTGGGAATTGGAGGGCTCTCACAGTCCCTATGTAGCCCCTGAACAATGGGATACATAGGGATTATGAATATGAATCAGTCATGAATGTGGTACCCTTGGTGGTCTTTGAAATTTAATGCTGTAATAGAGGTCAGCTAATACATAAAGCAGCACTGCAGATCTGCGCCACACCTAGAAGTTTGCATTTGTAATTTTTCACTAGGGATATGAAAACCTGTTTCAACCTTTTTGAATTTCTCTAAATGCCACTTGCGTTTCTACCTGTGCTCTTTAGCATCAAGTTGCTAGACTTGGTGTTTACTTCCTGCACCAAAATTCATGCATTTTGAAACATTTTACTGAATTAAGACATTTATTTGCAGTTTACCTAATTTGTGCAACTTACCGACTGTGTAAAGTATAATCCGTTTTTTCTTTTAATTATTCATATCATATCCGTTCTTACTAAAATACACACTTGGCATGCATTTTGTATCTTGCAAACATCTGCAAAAAGGATGTCAAGACTGAGAATGACACCTCTCTTTCTAGCTCTCCTCCTATTTCCTCTGCATCCTCCCAGCCCTGCCCGTCTCTTGCTATGTGATATCAAGGGACTCTGCTAGTGTAGCCAGGTTGCAGCAGCTGCACAGATGTTTTATATCCCACTAGCATATTCACTCGACGTTGCCTGGCGTTTCTATTTTCTTCTTAAGAACTCACCAAACTGTCTTCTCCATTTCTCCTCCTTGCTGCCAGGCAGCAACCAGCCTATACCAGTACCTGTAATTTATCCCCATATTCCCTAATTTAATCTGTATTTGTAGTTGTTAACATACAGAGGCTGGGTTCCTGCAGGAATACGCTTTCTTCTCCTTGCTGCTAGGCATCATCACCATAGCAACCAGCCTATTCCAGTACCTGTAACTTTTCCCCATAGTCCCCAATCCAATCTGTGTTCTCCGGCAACGTTGATGTACTGGCTTTAGATTTGCTTTCTGTTGACTTTGTGGAATGGTTTTAAGTGTTTCTGGAAGCTTTTTTTATTTGAATTTCAGCTTTAAGATTCCTCACATATGGAGCCCATACAATCTACTGCATGAGGCAAGAAGACCTTGTACCTATGTTGTGTATGTCTCTGTAATTTTTCCGACATATGCCTCCCAAATGTATTCCGGCATCCTTATTGATGGTAGGCCTCATCTCCATAGCAACCGGCCTGAGACCCAAGAGCTCTTGGGCCGAGAATTCTAAAGGCCCCTCCCCCAACTGCCAGCCCCAGGATTCCATAATCTTCACAGCCAGCCAACCGCTTGCGGTCTTTGCCTGCCTGACACGGACAAATGCACAGACACACACTGATTTTTATATAGTAGATTAAGATCCATCCATGAATAGGATGTGCAGTAAATTTCTTGCTGGCCAAATTAACTTCTTAGAAATGGCAAATCATCTCATACGTGTCACACGCAAGAAAAGTACTATTTCTTCTTAGCTGGTCTAATCTTTTTGATACTCTAAACCTGAATCTTATTGGTGGGTTCCCAGTCAGTTGTTGAATAGTGAATGAGATGGCTTACTCTAGTTGGGACACTAATGTGCTGAAATTAGGTTTTTAGGACTATTTCTAAAGATCTGCAAAAGACGAAAAGAAATTATAAGCTAAACCTGTCTCATTTAGGCAGAAATAAGTGAAGCTGCATGTGGCTTCTGAAAGTAAATTGTTCCATAATGTTAAGCATTATTTACAAAGGTATATGAGGGCTACATGCACCTTTCTACAACTTTTGTTTCTGATTAATTTGTGATTGTTCTGAGATAAACAGTATTTTTCCATTTCAATGAGTAAGGCTATCAGCTGTAGCATGAAGACAATGTTTTGCATTTAATAACCTGCTTAATTAGGGCTTGTATATATAATTCAGAAGTCCTCTATCATGTTTTTCCTATTAGCATGGCAGATGAAGAGGGCTTGAATTGATACTAGACATACCATGCTGTTACACTGCCTCATGTGAAACCCTAGCATCTTTCTACTCCAGTACAAAACAAATTCGTCAGAAGCAGCAAAGCAGCATCTCTGGATTGGGGCCAGTATAGGTAGCATGTTTTGTGTTAGGTTTGCCCATGCAGATTTAGTTGAGTTTTAACATTTCAGTAGCCTGACAACTGGTATAAGGATCACTTTACTCCTATAACACCTATCTCATGACACCAATGTTACAGTACAAAAGATTACTGTCACCTGCCAGATTCTTATAGGTACCTTGTCTATTAATTTCCATTTTCACAACTGCTTCACCAGATGTGCACATGCCCTAGCATACTGAGTGTCATCAGATTCTTTAAGAGCAGTCCTAGATACTGATAAGATTATTTCTACTTTGCTTTGCTTGTATTATGGTAGCACTGCAGTCTGCAGGTGACCTCTTTTGTATGTCATATAGGATTATTAGATAGAATACAGCTTCAGTAGCAATCCGAAAAGTTGGCTGGATTATTTCCCTGTCAGGGATCATAATGAGAGTCCTCCCTTGGCTAGATCATGACTCTAGAACTGCACAGGTTGAGAGGTAGCTTGTATATTACAGCCTTTATAGTTCTGTAGTTAATAAACCCTAGGAATTGTTGCCCAGAATGGCATACGGATTACACTTATTTTGGTATCTTTATCCTTAAACAGCAAGTTGCCAGGACAGGTTGTTAAAACTGACATAATTGTGATTTATTAACATGAATTAAAATGCCCAACCAGTGCTGCAATGTGACAGTATATTAAAAAAAAATTAAAGTTCATATACTGTACTACTTCCACAAAGATCACACGCTTTTGCAAAAGACTTGTATGTACAATACTATATCAAATGAGAAGATTTAAGCAGTTTTACACGCAAAGGAAATAGTATTTACAGCACTTGTCAGAGATATTAGAAACAATCTATACATTAAATTACAATGTTTGCAAATAACTGTTGAAATAAAAGAGCCATGTCCACACGAAACTATAAAAATCTGTATTGCATTTACTATCTATATGCACACAAAAACCGCTGACAGATGAAAAACCTGTTAGTGCCATCACTTAGCCGTGTACTTTAATTACATATGTATAAAAAGTAAATATAGAAAACATTCACTAAATGAATTCAACTGCAACAATAAAATTTAAAGTTATGCAGCATCAAATCTACTGCCAGAACAAACAGCTGGAATGTTCACATACAAAATAAAAAATGCCTAATACTGCCTCAACAGCACAGTTTCAGGAATTTTTAAAAGCAAAAATGGAAAAAAATACAATGAGAGAGCACGCGCGCGCACTGGTGTTTGCCTTTTTTTTTTTTTACAAAGTATCATGTACAAGCTTTAAAAAGTACCTTGAACAGGTACATATGAAATATACAGTTTTTACAGAACATTTTTAAAATGTTTAAAAGCAAGGGGCCCTTTTTAATGCCACCCTGAACCATGATAATTGTTCTGAAAAGTCGGCGGCACCTGTGCTCTGTGAATAGGTATTTGCCCAGGCACTGGAGATGCCTGCTGAGGTCCTTGCACACCGTGAGGAAGGGAGACAGAGCCAGGAAGAGGACAGAACCCCGAAGCTGTAGGTGCCGGAATACTGCTTGGTCCTTGAGGCTGGATGTGAGGACCCTGACCTGGGAGTGGACAGTGGGGTCCTGCTGCGGCAGGCGGGTGTTGAGGGCCCGGTCCCAAAGGTGGATGATGTGGAGGTTGGGATGGATAGGACGAGACCGTTGAATGAGCACCTGAAGGAAAAAGTGGGGGGCCTTGATGGGATGGATGGTGCAATCCTTGCGCTGATGCTGTGTGATGCCCAGAGCTTAAAACACTGGAGGGCGGCGGCGGTGGCGGCGGCGGCGCTGAATTTACAACATGCTGGTGTTGTGCTTGCAAACCTTGATGACCTGCTGTGGGGTGAGTAGGATGGTGGTGAGGAAGGGGGCCAGGAGGAGGTGGCGGTGGTGGCAGGTGATGGCCAGCAGCTTGAGAATGGATGTGTGACCCGGGGGCCACTGCTACTGCATGCACAGGGCCTACCACGTGGGCCACTGCATGCTGCTGATGAGTACTTTGCTGCTGCATGAGATGTGGTCCTGGAGCAGGAGGGGGCGGTGGGGGTGGTGGGGCACCAACGGTTGGAGTCTGATGGTGAATACTGGGATTCTGAGATGGCAAAAAATGCCCACTGGTGACATGGTGTCCAGAAACAGGCTGCTGGCATGTTGTACCAGCAAGCGCTTGATTTGGTCCAGAGGGAAATACAGTTTGTTGGGGTGGTATGCTACTTTTTAACTGATTGTAATTTTGAAAGTTTCCTGAGGGGGGTTGCTGGTTTTGATAGTAAGTAGAGGAAGGAGGAGGGGGTGGGGGTGGAGGTGGGGCACTGGTGTTCAAATTTTGTTGGTGGAATTGATTGTAAGAGACGGAAGATGTCTGGGAAAACAGTGTCCCACTGGGCTGCTGTTGGGTACTAGGCTGGAGGTTCTGTGCTGCCGCATAAAAACTTCTGTGAGAGTCTCTCTGAGGTGTTCCCACTTGAGGTGACTGAGGATGATGAGGTCTGTATGGCGATCCTAATGGTTGTGAATGAGGCTTTGGTGAAAGGTAGCCATGCTGTACAGGGGTGTGTGGCGTAGAGGATTTTGGAGGATTCTCTACGTGAGGGGAAGGGGGGCAGTGCAGCTTCAATGGTGCAGAAGGAAGTTTCTGCGCAGGCTGATCTGTTCCACTGCGTAAGTGAGGCTGGGATTGGTGGTTCTTTGAAAGTGCTTCAGTGTTATTTGTCAACGGCTTCTGTTGCTGGTCACACTTTGAGTGAGTTGTGTTCTCAGCCTCTGGGGTATCAGCTGCAGCCTCCGACTGGGAATCCTGTTTTGTGGGTGTTTTCCCAAGTGACTGAGCAGGAACAACAGGACTTAGTGAGGAAGTCTACATTAAGAAAAGAAATAGTTAATATGTATCTTTTGTAAAAAGGAATCCATATCTCTAAAAAATCCTGCTTTCTAAGGGCTTCATTTGTGTGACTTCACTAATCTAAAAAATAATTGAAGTCTTTAAAAATTACTCGTCAAAACGAACAGGGACAATACTGTCTCACAGCATCAAGTTAATTATATGTTAGACCACCATTCAGTTTTCCAGCTTTTTAAAACAGAAATGTTGGTTTCAGTTATTTAAACTGTTGTTTTTTGAATTTTATTTAAACTGTGCAACTACTGCCTAGTGAGGCTTAGAACAGCTGATCCCCTAAGAACATGTCAAGTAATGTTGTACTGGGCTTTCACCTCAGATGGCACAAGAGGCATGTCCAAATAATGTGGTTGCCAAGGTCACTGCTTTACTCTCACTTCTGAGAGTAACAGCAAGAAACTCAGGAGTCATATTTGACAGAAGAACTGTTTAGCTGCATTGAGTTTAGGATAAGTACACTTGGTAGACAGAAATACTTGCTCATTTGGCTTGGAATCATTCCTGTGTGGCTGCTCCTCAGTTTGAAATGAATAATCTACAGCCTCACTTTTAGATACAGGGTCACTACATTTGAAGCTTTCCAGATAATATCTAAATGGAGTATGGCTGCAGTTAAGAAAATCACTTGCAAAATCTAGGCTTAGATAGGCAGGATTATAATTTTTCAAATTTAAACGTTGGCCCTAAGAACAAAGGAATTTCTTGGCTGCATTACAAAGATCTAATACTGATATTCTGTTTTCCAGGTCAGCACCCCCCACTGCCAATGCCTCTGGGAAATCAGACAACCAGGGTAATGGTGAGGGTCTAGTCTGGTTTGCTTCAGTATTAGATGGTTTGAGCTATACTGCTTCTTTTCACTGTGGTGCTGCTCCTGAATCCTATCAAACTTTAGAACAACTATTTCAATCTGCAATAGGCAAGAGAAGGAAATTTCCTCTTTTGAGAAGTTCCAGACCTGCACATGCACCTTTACAAGTGTGATTATATTGCAGGTAGTAGTACCTTGCTCCCTTTTGAAGGACTCTTGCAAGTCTTCAGAGAAGTATCTGGGGACGGACATTCACTTGTGGGCTCAGGATGATCAGGATCAGGATCTGGAATAACAGTTACAATCAGTCTATAGTCTGAACTACCACAATGACTTACATTTTTAGATGGACTACACATTCATAACCAGCTTTAATACAATGCAATTATCGTATTAAAAAAACATGAATATGAATACAAGCGATTGGGTGGTGAACAACTGCCACAAATGTTTTTCCCTTCAAGCTAAAGGGATGCAGAAGAACATGCAGTTACCAAACTGCTAGAAGCTGAACCAATATGATGTCAGGAGGAACTGACTTCTTACCAGAATCCTTGTCTTTTCTATGATCACTAAGAAGCAAAGCTCGCTGGTAACTTCGCTCCCTCACTTGTTCCACAGATGTTGAAGCAGTCCTTTAAAACAAGAAAACAAAGTAATTTCAGCTTGCTCTTTTCAATTAAAAAGACTTCTAAACATACAACCTAAGTTCAGTTACATGTACAAGAGAATTCTCTCTTGTGATCCAAAAAGGCATGAAGATGACCCAAAACATTTAGGTAAGTTGAAAGGGGTTTTTAAAAAAATATATTTACATATATCTGCTGATGTTAAAGTGAACTGGTAAGATGTAGGGTTATTGGATTACACCATATATTTAAGGGAGCTTATCTTTTGAGTTCAGCTCCAGCTTCTGTGGAGGGTTCATAAAATTTCAAGATTTTTCTTTGAATTCTGGTTGTGAAACATGAACAACTGACGTTTTAGTGGACTGCTGCCCTAAATTTCAGTTTCTCTGAATATCTTAGCCAGATCCATACTGCTAATTCACAATAGAATTTTAGAACATTATTAATGATGTAGATCAGGTATTCAAATTGCTCCAGAGCAGACTGAACTGATACTGAACATACTGCTTCAAAGAATTTACATGATCAACTCGAACTAGTATACAGATCAAAATCTCTGTGTCATCTCAATCTTGAATATAGCCAATAAAAAGGCATGGACAGTTACAGTTTCATACTACGAATATGTTGGAGATAGGCTTTTTTCCTGCTCCAGTTCTAGAGAAATAGTGTAGTTGTCTGGAAACCACTGAGAGTTTTGGGAGCCATGATTTTGTTATTTTACACTTTCTCTCAGCAGATATATCTTCTCACAATTAACTATAAGATGTTGTGATAGTTTTGGAGGTTCTGCTATTAATGTATACTAACAACATGTTACCAGTTTTCATCTTGAATATGTTTCTTATCAATTTCATTGGAGCAGTATTCCAAGGACAAGATTTTCACATGCACTAGGAGGCTATATATCTAGTAATTAAATTTACTATAGAGTCATCTTTTAAAGCTACTGTCTGTGTGAACTGGAGTGCTGGTCACTAAAAAAAAACTGAGCCAAATTTTTGTTTGGGATACATCATCCAATATTATGAACATCTAGGAAGGTTATCAAGGTACACTCTACTAAGAAGACTGTGGGTAGGTCCAGAACTCGCATCTTATTTTAGTTATTTTTAAAATGAACTACTGAAAATTTATCTTAATTAAAGTTTATGTAGACCAGCTTACAGTATTCAGTTCCTTTATCCTCTTTTAACAGTTTTTTGAAGATTGCTTTGCTTCTCTTTAAAGCAAAGCTGGTAAACATGTGGCCCTGAAGATGCTGGACTCCAATTCCCATCATCGCTCAGCACTGCCTATACTGGGAGCCCCATCCAAAAACACTGAGAGGGCTAACACTGACGTAAACATAGTCAAGGGATATAGACTTTTCAATTGACTGTTGCTAGGAAAATCTTGATTGGTTGTGGTTGTTTTAATGGTAGCAGCAAGCTCTTTCAGTACAAGCTCTATAGAGCCATATAATGGAGCCATGTTGTGTGCTCTGATTTATTCACAACATTGGAAAACAATTCTTAACATTCTTAACTAACCAGGAAGTCTCTGACGGGCTTCTGATGGTTCATGAAATATTTTTTTCCACTTTCATTTCCTTCCTGTTACTTTCAAAATTGTTAAGTACATCTACTGCAGCAGGGGTATCAGATTCTCCAAGTACTGTGTAGCTCAAAAAATGATGCACTATAAATGAATTCCAAAAATAGAAAGCCCCTACAGTGCTCATACCCTTAGATATTAGTAACATATGGCAAGAGACTACTTCTAAAGTTGTCAGATTGTGATGCACCTGCAAATAAAATGAATGGGCTAAGAACACTATCATAGTTCAATTGTTTTGAAAATAGTATTATTGTATTTCGAACATCCACTCATCTATATTAGAGTATCTCCACTACACTCCATTTAATTGCCAATTATTTAGAAAAGGCTTACCACTGAACCTCTGGATCATTCTTTTCACTTGTAACTTCTTTTGATGAAGAGGAGTTTTCAGTTTCCTCTGAAGTGGTGCTATACTCAGTGGCTGGCAATGGCAACGGGAGGCTAGTAGCATGTTCCTTCTCTGCTTGTTCTCCATTTTCACTGCTGTTATATCCATCAGTGGCAACACTACTTCCTCTACTAGCAGCATGCGGTGATATGGAAAGAAGGGAAAAATTTTCTGTCTTAGAGCCACTTTTTCTAGCTTCTCGTTGCCTCTTGCGATATTCTAGAAGTGATACCTATAGAAAGGAGAGAAAGAAGTATTATTCTTCCAACTCAGAATATTCAACAATTCTTAGATATAGCTCAAATCTCTTCATAAGCTACACTGAAAGTACAGTTTGATTAGTGATAAAAGACAATGCAACATGGATCTGGATTAAAAGTGATGTCAGTTTGGCAAGGTGATCTAATGCAAGGCATGGAACAGCACCTTACATGAGCTGAAAGTGTCTTTCAAAAACAAAAGGATACCCTTGATCCAACTCAATACAGTACATATAAAGGGAACAATCTAGAACGCTCTTCTTACCACCTGAGCAATTTCACACTTTGGGAGTCTGCAATGAAGGTTAAATGGGGCAACAGCAATATTCAGCCTCTTAAAAGTTAGTAATTCCACTGCTAATTTGATTGCAATTATATTGTTTAGACTATAAATCTGAGCCAGATGCTAATTTGTCTGTTCTACAGTATTTGGTACACCTTTGCTAGCTTCCCTTAACCCAGGATAACCTGACTTTCTACCTTTTTTTCAAAGCCATGTACTACTTGCTCCTGTGCAAGTAAAGGTTATTCTGATGTGTACAAGGTGGTGGTGGTGGTGGTGGTGGTGGGAGTTCCCCTTCATCCGTCCTCTTTCTTACTGCAGGATCCAGAGGTTTTCCCAGCCCTCACGAACAGTTTTTCAAGGGTACAGTCAGATAGAATAAGAAATGAAGTGGAAGTGGAAAAGAAATGCAAGCAACAAGCTTTTATACTGCTACTGCAGTCAAATACTTCTCCGGAAATGCTCAAGATGGCTTGCAGGAGATCTTCCATTCACACTGAGTAAATCCATACTTACGTAAGTTAAGCAACACTAGAGTTATCAGATACTTCCAACCATTCTCTAATATATTTCACTTTTGAGAGATACTCATGGAAAGTGAATTATTTTTAACCTTTGAAGTTCTTAAGACCATTTTATTTTTAAAATTTTCAGCTAAAGAAAGCATTTTCTGTACGTTAAAAGGAAAAAACAACCCCCAAACAGTTAATAAAACAGACAATGTTAATTTTTCAATGAGGTTACTAAAATCAGGGCTAGCAGCATGTAGGCTGCATTCACCTGTGAAAACAGTTTCTGTGGTGCCTCCTACGTTTCCCTGCTGCAACTGCTGACACTGTGTTCGTGAAAATCACCAGGGCCATGGCCACTGGGATTGAGGCCACATGAGCCTCAGCAGTGCTGTGGCTTCTTATGGGTTCCAAATGGTCCATCTTGCCCTGAATCCCAGTAATTACCTACTTCTGCTTTAAATCATCAGTTTAATCCAGTGATGGGCAGTCACTTATTGGATATCTGTGTGCTCCAGGAGCCCAGAAAAAATAAGCCATCTGCTTAAGACTGAGAAGCTGGCAAAGCACACTGTTTAAAAAGTGTTACTACAGGGCTGCATTATAGTCCTCCCTCCACATTTGCTTGGGTTAGGGGTACAGGACGCCTGTGAAAGTAGGAAAACCATGAATAACTCTAGGCCCTCCCAAATCATATTTAACACAGAAAAAAGTATGGTCGCCATATTCAACCCACCATGCATTCCTTTTGAGGCATCAGGGTTCCCTCACAAGGCAGAAGTGGGTGGGTGGTGGGGCTGACTGGCACCTCCACTGCTGCCCCACACCATTTTTAATAGGGACTTACAAGCCTCTTTCGCAGTTTCTCAGTCTCATGAGGCTTGCAGTCCCTATTAAAAATGGCATAGGGAGGCAGCAGAGGTGAGAGAAAATAATCTGTGAATAATCAAATCCGCAAAAGTGAAACCCACAAATGTGGAAGGTTGACTATAATAATTTTGTTTTTCACAGGAAACACAAAACATTTTTAAAGGCTGAGTTATACTTAAGTCTGTAACCTTTTTCTTTTGTGGAGGATTTTGTGGCGTGCAGTTTCCATCCATCAAGTTGTCACTGTTGACAGATCTTCCAAAGCCAGCTGCAAGTCCATCTTCAGAAGTACAAAAAACAGGTGTTTCCATGAACATGCCTCTAGCATCATCTGGAATCAGGCACTTTGACTCATTTATTCGGAATCCACCTCCTACCTCCAACTGGTGTGAAGGAGTTAAGTCCCTCAGATTAGAATTCATTGAGAAATTTACACCCGTCCTGTCAGGACTCTTTACCCAGGTAGGATATACTGTTCCTCGTCCACAGTGCGCAGTTTCCAGTTGGCTGTTTGCATCAGTTCTCTCATGGCACGGGGGTTCTAGGGTTTTATGCAGTGAACTTTGCTCAAGTGCTTCAAGTCCCAACTGGAGATCTGAGGTGACTTCCTTTTCTCCAGAGCACTGCCTGCTGCCATCAGTTCTACTCCTTGGACTGGAATAGCCAATAGTCTTTATTTCTTGCAAACACATTTCTGTAAGATTGGAATTTCTGAAAGGGTTGAGTGTCAGCACTGCTGATGATGACCGGTCATATTCCTACACAAAGAGGAGAATCAAGAAATATAACACTGACTGGGCAAAGTCAAAGCAAATTACACCATAATGGGATCCACACCTGACACTGAATTAGATTTTCTATCTTCCGTTCTTTTTTAATGGCTTATGTTTTAAACTGCATTTAATGTTTTGATACTTTCTTTGATACTTTCTAGCTATATTTGTTTTAGCTGTTGTAAACTGCCTTGAGTCCCAAACTGGAAAAAGGGTGGGATATTAATATAACAACAATGGTGCATGAAATTGTATTTTATTGCATCTCTACATCTCCCCACAAATCACTGTTTGTGCAATCACCTGCAAACCATGGCTGAACGTGATGGCTTATTACTGGCTTATCAACTCTCCAGTTATTTAAACCATGGCTTATCACTGTGTATGAACCTAGAACTGTGGCTTATTTCTCCATGTACCCAACTCTAAAACAGGAACTGCCAAAAGGTCTGGAGAGAAACACATCAGAAATGGGAGAGACAGATTTGGTCATCTATGAGACAATTCATGGCAAAAGCAGCAAATCATAACTCATATAAACCACAGGTTCACATGAAATGCAACCAGTCCCTATATTAAATGAAAATTATTTACGGGCTGGTATCTGATACTGCAGATGTTAAAAAGCTACCCACTATTGTAATACATAATTCTATTTCTGATGACTTTGGGTTTAGAACCCAAAGTTATCTGTGTTATCTGTGATGGGTATATACACTCGTATAAAAGAACAGGATATGAATACTGGATTAAAATCAAAGACAGTTATAGGACAAATGATATCAGTTAAATACCACATAATACTTTAATATCTGGAAAACAGGTTTTGGGCAGGAAACTTGACTGATTCATTTATTTTATGGATTACATTATGCAGATTAATATTTTTAACAGAAAAAGGGAATAATGGATGTCAATTATTTAGTTGAATGGAGATTATTGTTTCTTGTGGTGAATTTTTTTTGTAATGACCAAGTTACTGTATCAGTGAAATAATAAATTTTGTCACGGCTGATATTTGGTAGATAATTTAACTTTAGC
This sequence comes from Iguana delicatissima, assembly GCA_948472985.1. Classification (NCBI taxonomy): domain Eukaryota; kingdom Metazoa; phylum Chordata; class Lepidosauria; order Squamata; family Iguanidae; genus Iguana; species Iguana delicatissima. Next base: position 51,054 of record CAOKZL010002171.1, read on the forward strand.
AGCCTAATAGCTGGTCATGTCACTCTTTATTACTGACTATGCTGACTGGCAGGAGCTCATGAGAGTTTCAAGTTAGTAGTTTTTTCCAGCTGTATCTAGAACACACCCAGAGACTGTGCATGCAAAGGATTTGCTCTACCACTAATCACAGTCCTTGCACCAAAAAATGAGTATTAACATTTGTGCAAAGATAGAAAAAGATTTTCAAAACATGATTCTTACCTCTTGATTATATGTTCGCCTCTTAACCTCTGGGGAACTTTCAGGTGAAGAAATATTCTGTACCAATCAAGGGCAGGGGGAGAGAGATTTTTAAGAGATTAAAAGGCTAAACAAGCATAGTTCCGACTTGATCTGGTTTTCATCCTGCTCCCAATTCAAATTATAAGTGCTTAGGGCTGAAACTGTGCAAGTGACCTTTGATACTGTTTATAATATGCAATTTTGCCACCATTTGTTTGTTGCTCAATATGTGTTTTACATGGATGTCAGATTTCTAGTCCTAATCACTGTATATGTGAGAGCTATGCATGTACAGCTCCCACAGTAGGACACTTCCCCATTTAAGTAACTGAGAAATATTAATAAAGATCTATACATATGCAACATATATGCATATGCAAGTTACAATGGACCCCTCCAGACATGAAAAAATGTGATTTGTGCTAACCACGGTTTATGGCTTTAAACCATGAACTGTATGGCATATGATGCAACAAACCATGGCTTACCCTCCCCATTTCTTGTTTGCTTCTCTCCTTCCCTTTCTGAGAGTGCTTTTTTCATGGACAACTGGCATTCAAATAAGGAACAAGTTATGTTTGTGGGTTCAGACCTACTATACAGGCAGTCACAATTTAAACAACTATAGTTATTAAGACAACAACAAAGCATAGATTTAGACTGAAGTTGATGGCTGGTGAACATATCACACTTTGTTAGCAGAGATTATTTGGACATTACAATAATCCATATTTCACCAAACCATATGATTTGCTGATATATGGATTATTACCATATTCAAACATGATCATTATTTCAATCCTTTTAGAGCTGCCTGAAACGCTGAATCAGACAGGCAGTGTTTCACAGCTTGAAAATATTACGTTGTTCCTCCATTCATTAGAAAGGGAGCAGGGAGTTGTAATTTCCACTATCCCCCCGCCTCCCTCTACAGTCTTTTGCACCACATGACCAATCATTTCCGAAACCCTTTTAATCCCATGGAACACATCTGCAGTGGGCTAGAAAGGGAAGGGGTGCGTAGTAAAACCCTGTTCTGTGACCATAACATTTCTCTAAGGAGGAGAGTTTATATCTTAAGAGTACACATTATGCTACAATATTAGAAATTCATAAATACTTTCTATCATTTTGAGACATGACAGTTCCTAGATTTTTAAGAATCTACATCTGGCACTCTCCTTCTCACAGTGGTCAAATGGGTCCCCAAGAGAAACCTGCGAGAAGCAGATGAAGGCAATAATGCCTTTCACACATGTTCCCCAGAAACTGGTACTGAGAAACACATGATTGCTCATCCTGGAAGGAGAATAGGTAGCCACACCAGCAGAGGCTGCCGACCGGTTTATTCCCCATGACTTTGTCTAATTCTTTCAAAAGCTACCAGAAACAGTAACCATCACCATTATCACCATCTCTCCATGTCTCAATAATTTTTAAATAATATTTTTTTATAAAAACTTAAAAGGTTGACTCAATAGCATATTGACTGATCTGAAAATTACATACAAAAAGGCTCACCTCAAAGTGCATTGCATTTCCATGTACACATGGAATTACTGGAGTAACTGGTGAGTAAATGGGCTTATAGCCATTCCTACAGTTTTCATCATCTGCTTTTATTCTAGGAGGAGTGGCAAACAACAATGGATCTGAGGCAGAAAGATCAGCATGGGTTGGTGTTGCATATGGAGAAGGAGTAGGTGTAGATGTTTCTGAATAGGCAGAATCCAATAGCTGATACAATCTTCGTTTTTTTAGTGGCGTAGTGAGATCTGTGTGTTAAAACAAGAAAGGCAAGAAAAGATTCTTAGTAATTTTTATTGTTTATTGGTAGATTAAGACCAATACAAGCCACTATTAAATCACACTATTCACTAAGTTTAAAAAGGAATCAATTTTAGCTTAAGATAGAAGTAACTGCATCTGCTTTCAACATTAACATTTACTGTTGTGAAGAAAAAAATACAGCACAGAACTGTGCTCTGCTATTTAGCTACATTTACATATAATATGGCTGGGGTGGGGAAAGTGTAGACCCCATTCTCAGGATAGCAGGAGGATCAATCCATATACTAATGGACTTGATCCCCTTATACCAGCCGAAGACAGAAACTGTCAACATTCTCTTCTGTTTTTCCTGTTCAACTCCCTCCCTATCCCAATATTGTAGGATCCCACCAAAGTCTACCAGGAGACCCCCAAAGACCCCAGCCTACAACAATTTTTAATAGAATTGTAGTTTTGAGGCAAACAAACCAACAAACCATTCAGAAATAAATACAGTGGCTTGGGTAGATTCGTCCTCCAACTCCAACCCCTCCCCAATCTTTTTTCTGAATGACACTGGGAGTGGTATCATATCACTTCTGGCCAAAATGTACCTGTATGGTCCTCAGAAGGAGGGCGAAAATTGCACCGACCCAACAAGGGACTCTGAAGCAAAATGTACACTCACTGTAGCACTAAAGAGGCCACTAATGACCAGCAAAGGAAAGTGGGGAGCAGTTTTCCTGCAAGTCAGAACAAGTTTAGGGGAGATAGCCAGCAGCACAGACAAAAGAAGACCTTTACCTGGTAAGGAACAGCTGTCGTTCAGTAATAAGGGGCTTCTACTTTCACCATTGATTTCAGGACTTCTAGATCTTTCATGAGATGGTGAATTAAAATGATCTACAACTGCTGAGTTTTCTTCTTCCAGAGCTTGCTTTAACCATCGCTGCAAAATATATTTTTAAGTCATTGCACCACGCTTAACAATGCTGAATCATATTTATTTATCTCCACCTTTACCTTCAACAGAGGTGGGTGGTAATCATGCAGCCTTCCAGATGCTGTTGGACTGCATTCCAGACCTCAGGCTTATGACAGCCAGGGCTGCTGAGACTTAACAGTTCAACAAAATCACATGATGCCAATCCTTGACTTAAAATAACAAAAATGGCCTGGAAAAATCAGAACGATCCTGAAATGCTATCAGAGTCAAAAATGCTATTGTGTAAAGGTCTCTTTACCAGCATCTGTCTTCTAATTGGTAAAGTAAATATTCTAAATATTTTCTTAAAAAAACCACATTATTTAACTTCCAGAGGAAGAAAAATTCAGAGGAAAATAAGACACGTTACCTTTTTACAAGAGCCAATGTTTTCCACAGGTTCTTTTCTCCGCCGTTTTTCTGACAGGAACGGTGATGTAAAACGAATATAGTGCTTAGGCGTAGTATATACATGTGGGCTGTAAATGAGACCTGGTAAAGAATTCAACTGTGTAGCCAAAACCTCAGGATCTGTCGTTATACGCAGAGGCCTTTCCGAAAGGTTGTCTATAGGTTTGCCAGTCTTCTCGTTCTTCTCATTCAACCATTCATCCACCAAGTGCTAAATAGAAAAGAGAAAAAGGCAACATGAGTGGTTTGGTTTGATTCCAAATTCAGCAACAAGGAAGCACACTATTCTAATGCTTTACCTTTAATGTTGGTTTCGACTTTTAAAGTTTTAAACAATATTAATCTTAAGGTGCTTGAATGACTTCTTCCATTGAGTCTCTCCAGCCCTTAGGTCAAAACTGGGACTCCTGCACCCTTCCATGTTGTTAAAGTGCAAGCTCCAGTGCTCCTCACCACTAACTATCATAGCTAGGTCTGCTAGAATATGCAGGCCAACATCTGGAGGGCCACAGAATTCCCACTGCTGACTCAGGTCATCATTATGAGGCCTTGTTCCATGTTTCCCCTCCCAATATAGTGGGGGCAAGTGTGACATGGCCCATCACTGTGGGAGATCTGTCCGTCCTTCTCCTTTCTGGCTTTCTGGTAAAAGTACTCTCTACCCTATTTCAGGAGGATTCTGGTGGAATGTCAACATAACTGCAATTATTTGTTTCTATATTTCTTTTAATGTTAATATGCTGCTAAGTTATATTAATGGTCATTCAAAATGTACTGTTATAACCGTTTATTTCTGTGAGCTACCATGTGTATATTACATACCATGTTGGGTTAAAAATACTTCTACTGCTACTCTGACCCATTCTCTCCCTTTCCCATGTCATGTAACAGAGGTAAGGCCAGGACATTTTAGGGAATGAAGTGTTGGTACTTATTGTGAATAGTCATAACTCTTGGATGCAGAGGAGCAATCCTGCCTCTATCTATCCTGCCTCTGATGGTTGTGTGAGGGGAATAACGCAGGTGATTGTAAACTGCTCCTCTACAACACCCAGAGAATGGGAGGCCCATATGCGTGTCCAGCACTTCTTCCTCCCTAATATCAAAGAATTGGTACATGACGTAAAGGTTCCTTCTGGAGATGTCTGGTGAGGTGTAGATGTAAAGGCCAATGCACTAATGACAAAAGGTAGAAAAAAGCACCCAAAACTCTCATCAACCACTTAAAGGATGGGAGCTGGATGTCTCATTTGGACATCCCCCAAAAGGAACCTTTAAAACATGTATCAATGTTTTTCTCACAAGGCATCCAGAAGAATAGGATATACTCAGACTGCTCCCGAGAAAGAGTGAGTCTGCAGTTGATGTGTAGTGAGGATCAACCATTGATTGTAGGATTTATTGGTAAATGCCACTGCTGTGAAGGCAAATAAGTCCATATAGTAGTGTTTTGTAAAGGTACTAGATCCTATAAAGATTTTGGCTGGGAGAGTTGATGGAGAGAGCTGCGGATGTGGCTGCAGCTTTAGTGGAACATGCCATAATGTTGCAAAGTATTCTTGAAAGGTAATTTCTGACTGCTTTATGGCGTGTGTGTGTGTGACAGAATCTTTTAGAGGGATTAGGGCAAAAGGAAACAAGTGCTGAGGAAACAAGTGTTATCTTTTGACGAAGAGAAGGGATCCAGTATCAAACTGACACTGTTCTTTTCAACTCTCAAAGTATATTCCCAGATTGAAAGGGCCCCTGGCTGAGGTTACAACTACAAGAATGGCTACTTTAAATAACATGATATTAAGAAAGAGAGGCTCAAAGGATGGCTAAGTCAGAGACTTGAGAACAAGGTGTGGGTTGCAGAACCTGAAGCTAATGGAGGAGACTTGCCTGGCAGGCCTGATAAAGCATTTTAAGTACAAATGAGAGGAGTGTGACATTTCTGCACTGCTACCCTGCTTCTCATCACAAAAGCAAACAGGCACTGCTTAAATGCAGTAACAAGAAATACAAGTTTAAGTTTAGAAACACATATACCTTTTTTGTTTTAGGATATTTAGTAGGGCATTTATTAAGTGCTGGGACTTCTGGTTCAGGAACAATTTCAGCAACAGTTGTCTCCGTTTCAGGTTCAGCTGAAAGTGCAGCATTTTCAGGCTCATTGTGCTGTGAGCTAATTTCCACATCAGGAGAGGATGGCTGAATATCTGAACACATGCTAACAGTTCTGTGCCGCCTTCGCTGCTGGCCAATATGAGTTCTACTCCGAGAGAAACTTTTTCTCTGTTTTGTCCTATTGACTTTGGCAGGGGTTGGCTTAGTGGCAGCTTCCTCTTTTGCTGGTTCCTGGTATAATACATACAACACATATAGCAAATTCAGATTACATTAAACACATGCTTTATGATTTTTTTTCAAATTAGAAGAGGAACAAGAATACATATTTAAAAGAGAAACTTTTTGTCATTCTGTGATAAGGATATGCATCTGTCTTATGTAAGGGTTGGTTCTTCTCCTGCTTTGGCTTCAATCACTCAGGGTTTAGCACATCTAAACAACATTCTACTCTTAAGTCAATGTAACTAGAATTTAAGATCCACAGTAGAAGTTCAGTGGCATCTCTAACTATTTTAAGAGGCTAGGTTGGTGAGTACACAAGACATGTAGGGGCATCCAGTCTGTGGAACATGTTCCCCAGGGATGTGAGGCTGGCTCCATCCCTTTGATGTTTCTGGCAGGCGGCCTTTGATCTTTAACTGATGCTATTTTTCTGTTTCCTTTTTTTAAAGTTATAGGTGTTTTTTAAAACTGTTTTCAAAAAGTAGTTTAGGCCTGTTTTGAAAAATTTTGCTTATCTCTTTATTTGCTGTATATTGCCACAGAAGCTTGGTAAAGCTGAGAAGTGATGAAAAAAATTGTATATGGCAACCACTCTGTGTGTATAATTTTATTTTTCTGTGATTTAATGATAAAATTGCATACTTCTGAACAAGTCGGTGTTCCTCTGGATGGAAATCACATCCAGCAATGTCAAATTTTCAGCAATGGATGCTGTAATACCAGTTATGACGGTCTTATTTTAACAATAGACAAAGCTTCCAAAAAGTTTCAGAGGGATTAATTTCCATAATGAATCAAAAAGATCTCCTCCTTTTGGGTCAATATGAAACTTCACAAAATGGAATAGTCATTGGACTCTACATACTATAGTAACAAAGCTGAAGAAACTAACAACACGTAATTTTGGAAATTAATTCTTTCAAGACATCTTAAATATAATAAAATGTTATGCAACTACCTGAACAAATTCAGTATCATTGATGATCTGTGCATCCTTGCATTCTGATTTAATTTCAGTTTTAGCAGTACTGATTCTTTCCAAAGCCTGCTCTCTTCTTTTTTCTCTTTTTCTAGCCGGGCAAATGCTTGAAGAATGGCTTCCATTTTCCGTTCTTCTCTAGTCTGAAGAATTTAACATTCATTTTAGAACACTCCATACCCAAGACAAAATTACTTAAAGTACAAAAGACAAGTCAATATACAGTATGTTTCTGCAAGAGCCAAATACATACAAATACATTATAAAATCAGTGCTCTCACCATACATTAATGTTTGGCACTCAAGAATGGCACTGTGTTTTGAATGTGAAACAAACGAAAATAGGTCATGCATTCACTTGCCAAGAAACAGCTGTTATGGGTATCAATTAATATAACTACCAAGTATACACATAATTTATAGTCAATTCCTTATAGTGAGAGAATAACATTAACTAGTACTGAAATACAAGCTGTTCATGTAACTTTATATTTTTCACAGCAATTCTTTTTAGAAAGTATTTGAAGGACATTTTTTTCTACATTTCCAAATGAAAAACACTAGTTATATCACATTCAGTTCTTCATTAATATAGTTATTTTCATAATTGGAAAAAGAGTTTGAAACAGGTTGAAATGAAACAATAGCTTTTAAAAATACACTGTTTTATGAATACCTATTTATAATTTAAGACTAGTAACGTGATTTTTGCATGTGATTTTGCAAATCAGGTGTAGTCAGACTGTGCTTAGTGCACCAGAGTCTGAACAGACTACTTGTCTTAATCTGCCATGAGGGGATCCTTAGGGTTTAGCAAATGGATTTGATCAATCCTGCCAGGCAACAGTTCCACACATCAGTAACAATACATTAAGGCCTACTCAAAGTGCCAACTAACACTGCATCCCTGAACTGGCAAGAAGAGGTTGAGCAGCATATTTTGGCATGGACTATACTTTATTAATTTATAAATCTCACATTTTATTCCCAAAAATCTTATCATCTCACTGACTGTATAAGTAAGTGAAAGGACAAAACATGCAAGTACCTGATACAAAGAATGAACACAATTAATCAAAGTATAATTCTATCATTTAAGATGGGGAGGGCTCCAATATGCTGTTTTGATACCATCAGCAACTCACCAGACCCTGCATTTTTGCATCCAATTCTCATGAGTTTGAGGCTACCTTACTACCCTTTCATGAGACAACAGAACAAAGAGAAGGGTACTACAAATTAAAGTAACATCACTTTCATTCGAAAAGACACTAAGGCTTATGTTCCTGGGACAGATGGCGTTATGCTTTAAAAGAATGAAACAAAATTTCCATTGTAATTTGAAACCACACCCAGGACCTGGCCCCATGTGTTTTGAACAAAACTTTTGCAGAACAAGCTTATTTTAGGAAAAACATTTCAAGTGGTTTCATACAGAGAGGAAATCAAACATCTCTCTCCTGCACTATTTGTACCTGCTCAATGATTTTCAAGTTTCCAACAAACAGGTCTGATTTCTTGTTACATGAGTGAGCAAGCACTCAGAAATGTTTTCTTAACAGCATTCTTGCTTTGTCCTGGCCAGCTGGTAAGACCTGTGTTGCTTCATCCCCTCTGATGTTTGTTAGCAACTGTCTTTCAAGCACCTGTCAGTCTTTTTCTCCTGAGCACAATCCCCCTTCCAAGTAACAGGCCAGCTGAGCCGGGCAACAGGCAAAAGCTACAGCTGGACAGAGAAGAAATGCCCAAGTCTGCCCTCCCTGAACCTTGGGGGAGACAATATGAAATAACAGAATGGTATGCTACAGAGCTTGATTTCTTCCATTCTGTAGCTGGGCCACCAAGAAAGCTTTTCCAACGGTGAAGGATAATAATGATTCTACCTCACCACTCCTCTGTAAAACTGTTATCCTTTCTATCTCATTGCACTGTATTTTACCAAACACTAATATAAAACACAATTCAGAGTTTTGATGTCGCTACCAGTGATAACACAACTTTTAGTCTTCTTTTAAAACAAAGGTATTAAGATCCATTAGCAGTTAGCCCTTGAAACTGGACCCATACACACCGGGATAAATAAAAGTACTTCTCTACATAAAACAAAAACTTCCACCATATCCCTAAGAGAATATTAATTTTTCAGTTTTAATGGGTGGTGGGAAGGAACAGATGAATGATTTTCCAAAGATTACAGAATGTATTTGTCCTTTATAATACATTGGCTGATGACCCAAGATTCATCAAGTGTCAACATTACCAGAGGGGTTGATAGGGCTTTTGACCTATGACTCTAAAATCCCTGCCACTGCAACACAGGAAATACATGCTATTTCCACCACACATACTCCTTAGCATCAGTAAATTTCCTTCAGAAAAGGAATCACTGGAATGCCAGATAACTGCAAAATGTTAACTTGGAAGACAGGGCTTTTACAAAAGGCAATGTATGACATTATTTACTATGACTTCTGAGTATGTATTTATATGTGTGTGTGTGTGTGTGTGTGTGTGTGTGTGTGTGTGTGTATATTTATATTTATAAAATACAAACTCATTTGAAACATGAAGTTCTCCTGCTATCAGATGGCACATTACCAGACAAAAAAGTATCAGGACTATCATACAACTGCTGTCTCAAGAAGCATTCATGTTTTGATATTAATGATCACCTCTTCACCCCTCAAATCAAACCCTTCAATTTTTAAAAAAATGATACAAGCTCAGTCTCAAGAAGACTCAGGCAACTGAAAATGGAAAACTCTTAGATGATGTTTGGCAGGGCAGGGCAGGGCAGGGCAGGGCAGGGCAGGGCAAAACTTTAATGTCCATAGAATTAATGGGGATTTCTTCTACATTTTACAATTAAGTGTGCTGTCAACATTTTACTTGGTTAACAGTTACAGAAAACCCCCCTGAACCATTGCATTAGCAACTACATTCTTTACGAAAAGTGTACTTTAGACATTGCCTGAAAACTTGAACACTGACCAGAGACAGAAAACACCCTCCTATCAGCTAACAGGATTGTGACATCATACCTCTGTTCTCACAGCAACTGTGGCTATACTTCTAGCTTATTTTGTTGATCATTCTTCCCTGCCTTCTTTGATAGCTCTTCCGTCATCCTCAGCCCCACCAAACCCTATCAAGCTCTTCAGAAAAGCCTGCTTGCTAGATGGGAAGGTGGAGGCTCCACCTCCAACTACTGTCACCAAACTGGCCCCTTCTCCATTTCTCTCCTCTGCTTTCCTAGTCAATCTTTTACTGCTGCTTCTAGGCCAGAAGAATCATGCCTTCACACAACAAATTTGTGCAGGATCCAAACATTTCAGCTGTTGTGGAATCTGTGCAACTCTTTTCTTTCCCCGTCCCTATCTCTAGAGAGGATAACTAGGGTTGGCAGAGAGCAGGAAGTGGGGGAAGGCATGCAGGGAAAGGGTTTGCTAGATCTGGGTGAAAGGAATGGCCATGAAGCACAGTGGGAACGTAAAGTGTGAGGTAAGAGAGATGGTGCATAGACTGAAGCATCTTTTGTGTGCTGTCTCAATCTGAGTGGCCAAGGAAGGAGGCAGAGTAAGACAAAGTCTCCTTCTGGTCACTTCCTTGGTACCAGGTAGGCTTGGAGTGATGGTTGAATTTAGGCTGTGATTCCCTGCGAAAGAAAGGAAGTTATCTTCCTTGGATTCCCTGCTCTTCAGTATATGTAACACTACTTTCACATCTCAGGATCCAGCCCTTTCATAAATTAAATTCTGCCTTCTAATGATACATGAATACACATAACAACTATAAGGTGCTTTTTAAAAAGAAACTGCTGATGTGCCCACTTCCTTAGAAACAACAGCCCTCTCTTCAACTTTGTACATAACTTTTTTTTGTTGTCTTGTTACAGTGAATGTAGCTTATTAATTTTCAGAAACAGCAAATCATGAACATTTGGGTAGTAAATGAGGTAAAAGAGGGCTCTGTCTTCTCTGCATCCAGCACAGAAACACAGAAAGCAGGCCAATGGCAGAAGGATGAATCACCATGTGAACTGGTGCCAGGTTTTGCCTCTTACATTCTAGCACTGAAGTACGGAGTGCTGCTGGTGAAGGCATAGAACAAACCATGACTGAGACCCTCTTTGACACTGGTGGAAGATAAAGGTTTGGCAGTATAGTTACACGGGGAGGAGGGCACTGGTAACCAGGTAGGGTTGGTAGCATGAGGCATCTTTCCTACTGCTGCTGCAGCGGACATTTTGGTTCGGGTGGTCATGCAGTTGTGCCCTGGCACCATAAGCTCTGGTTTTTTAGCTGGGGTGGGGGTGCAAAGAGGCATTTTAACACTTTTACAACTCCACCACTAGCCCACCAATACGCTCTAGAACAGTAGAAGAGAAACCTCTTCCTACACATCCACCACAGAAATCAGGTGAACTGGCAGCGAACTGACAGACTGCTTCCTCTGTTGCCAGTCCATTGTACCTCTGTGGTATCATCCCTATGGATGAGAAGGGAAAGCCTTTTACTTGGCACAGAACCAAGCATTTTGGTGGAAGAAGGAGGGTAAACTTGTTCCTGGTTTGAAAGAAATGTAATGTCACGTGTTCTCTCATTAAGAGTGCTTGCCTAAGGAGGGATAGATTGCTCCATGCATCCTTTGCCATCTCTTCTCATGAGTACAGTAGGCCCTCCACACTCGTGGGTTTCACTTTTGCGACTTTGATTATTTGCAGTGCCTGCTTGCCTCCCCCATTCTCCCCCTTCCATTCCTTGGCCTTTTGCCCGGGGCAGGAAGGTGGAAAGGTCTTCACTCCCTTGTACTCACCCCACTCCCGTGCCCACAGGGGCATGGTGGCAGCGGCAGCAGCAGCATGCAGGCAGGAAGATCGTCCTTTCCTTGGATTCTCCCCCACACCCCGCGTAGGCCTGCATGCAGCAGCCTGCAAGAGACTGCAGAAAGGAAGATCTTGCCTCTCTCGCGCTTCCCCTGCCCGTCACCCACATGACTGGGCTGGGAGCCCTCAACAGGAGAATAAGATCTTGCCTCTCCTGCACTGTCCCACCTGTTACCCATGTGATCTGGCTGGCAGCAGCGGGCAGGAAGGTGTAGAGAGGAAGATCCTCACTCCCCGCACTCCCCGTCTTTCCTGTCTGGGCACATGGGGAAAAAAAGGAGAGAGCATGAGCGGCAGATAGCACAGGGGAAAGCCTTCCTTCTTCACTCTCCTGCTTGTAGCCCATGTGAGAGCACAAAAACAAGGTAGGGCACAGGGGCAACAAGCAGGAGGTTTTTTTCACCCTGGACTCTTCTGCCTTTCCTTCAGATGGCAGCAGCTCAAAGAATGGGGGAGGGGGCGTGCTCACTGGGGAGGAGGGCTTATTCACGTTTTTTTGACATTCACAGGGCTTCTGTGCACATATCCCTCACAAATGTGGAAGGGCCTACTGTAAATCAACTTGCAGCCTAGTAACTGGGGGGGCGCGGATTATTAAAAAAATACTAATTCGACAAAAATAATGTTGGGCAACTATTTGCAAATTTATGTCAAATGTACATAGACATCAAACTACCATGTGTCACTTGTTCTCTAATAACAAACAAATAAATAAAGCACAACTAAGAAGAGCTATATATTATCAAGTCCTCAATAAGATTTGTCTAAAAATGAAAGATAAATAATATAGCTAACAGGGATGGCTGTAAGTAACTGAAGTCATTTTAGGCTCTTACACGGCCTGAAACAATCACTCAAAATTAGCTATCGCAATATGATAAGAATAATTCCCCCTCCCCGCAAAAAAAAATCCCACATACAATTTCTTCATAAGCCACACCTCAGCCATCTTCATGCACTTCACTTTTGGAACACAGCACTATAAAATAAAAGATTCCTTTGCAAACAATAACATAGTCTGTCTTCATCTTCCCACCCAGCCACTGGGAACTTCAGTTTGTGTTAAATAAGCAAGATATGACACATGAGTAGTCGAGAACAAAATAAGACTGGTCTAGAAATAAAACATGATATGGTTCTGAAAGAGAGTAGAAATGTTCCTGGTTATTACGTAGGAAGGACTGAAGGATAGAAAGGATACATTTGCTGTTAAGCTACAATGTTTAATGACAGAAGTATGAAATTAATATAGAACATTTAAAGCAACTGTAAAGACTGAAGAAGAACCAGAATGTGATTACAGTACTGAAATACTGCATGTTGTTTCATATTCTGAAAAGATGGAAATAGAATGATACTGTAGGTGGGCAAAGAATTTTGGATACAATATACATATGGAACAATGGGAAAAGCTATGGACAAAGAATATTAAAAATGTATTATGTTATGATTTTAAAAAAAAACTACTACAAGATGATGTATTGTTGGTACCTTACACCAGAGAAAGATGTACAAGATGTACAAGGAGACTAAGAATAAATGTTGGAAGTGTCAGGACCATACTGGGTCCTTATATCATATGTGGTGGACGTGTGACAAAACCATACAGTTCCGGACGAAAATTCCAAATATAATGCGAAAGATTTTGAAGTCTCAAATACCTAGAAAACCCCCAAATTATATTTATAAGGAACCTGGGAAGAAGATTCAGTTGTGGACAAGAAACAACATAAATTGGTCCAACATACGCTACTAACAGAAGGATTAGTATATGTAAAGTATTGGAAAAAAGTGGACTTACCAATAGTAAACGAGTGGTTAAGCAGATTAAAGGGAATTGTAGAAATGGACAATGTAATGTTCAAGTTAAAAGGTGAGCATAAAATGAATTTGTGTCTGAACAGAAATAGACAATTGAGTTTTTAAAGAAAAATGAAGGTGATCTGATAACAACAGGCTTTTAAATTTGAAGCTCTAAATTTATATTACTATATGAGAAGTGTAAAATTTAAAGATGTATTTGTCTTTTATAATCTTTTGTACTTCACTTGGATGGTTATTATTAATTCCTGATGTTTACTATTATTTTTTGACTACTGATTATTTGTTCTATTATTTTGTTGAGTGATTTTTATTAGAGGACAACATTATATTAATGGAATTTATATAGAATATAGACTAGATTAATAATGATTTCACTGGGAAGACTAATTAATAAGAAAGTGGAAAAGTAAGTAAATAAGATAAGTAAGCAAATATTATAATGGTAAGTGATAAATGATTAGTAGCAACTAACAGTCATGGTATAAAAGGAATGATTTTATACTTAGGCATAACTCTTTAAATATGGGCCCTCTGTGATGAGGCAGGAATGGATTTTTTTTAGCTATCTGTATGGTATGTTATGTTGAATTAAGTTTTTAAATTTTTTTTAGTATTGATAGTTTTTGTCTTAATTATTGTATGTATTGTTATGTTTTCTTTTTTGTTGTTTGGTGCATTTATATTTGATAAAGTAATTTTTTTTTTTAAAAGGATGATACTGCAGGAAAGAAACCCAGCATGGACACAACCACCATCATCTAGTTGAAATATTACATAAAACAGATGAAGGATTTCAGCTTTAGTTATAGTGAAGAAAAGGGACATTCACATTATTCTCTATTTTCTGCCAATGCATCCAAGGCAATTTACACACTGAAAATACACAGTTGTCTCAAGTCACTTGAAGGACTCTTTGGGAACTCTGTTCACGGCACTGCATCTTATGTAGCCCCAAGGAGATATGGCATTATGAAGAGTCAAATACTTTTGAGATTGATGTTATGACATTACTTTCTGAAAAGATAAAGGAGGGCACAAAGTCTGGATGGAAAGACTGGGACTTGGTCTTCATGAACTTCAAAACCGCAAAGTGGAAGTGTAGTTGAGACAAGGAAAGATGCAGTAATGGGTAGATAGTAAGCAAGAAATATGGAAAGATCAGTTATGGCAATAATCATAATAATCAAGAAATAATAGAACTTCCCAGCAAGAGAACTTAGGCAGGGAGAAGTAGAAAACATAAGTGTGCAGAATCTGTACTAAGGGCAAGAATTTGCAGATAAAAATTAGAAAAAATATAACATCATTCCTACTTGTCATTTACCATGGAATAAAGCAATTGGATCTGATTTAGCAGATCAAGTAAGCTCCAAGCTACAGCATCCCAGAGAATTTTTTGATGTCCAAGAGGGAGGCTTATAATCATCTCCTCCAAAATTTTTCTACTATTCAGTCCCCTTGGCAATATCCTTTTACTTCAGGGATCCCCATCTTTGTGAACCTCCCATATACACACAGTTTTTCCTCACCTTCTGATGTGCTCCAACTACTACTACATATCCCATCCTTCATTTTTTAAAAAACAAAGCAAGAATCAGAAAGAAGCTAGCAAATTAAGTATATTTGTATGCCTCTTCTTCTTTTTAAAACAGTTAACAGATGAAGACATTTACTTACAATAATGCCTACCCTTCTATAGAGAAGGATTCTCCTCTGGCCCCCACCATTATTAGAAATGTATTTTATTTGAATAAACAACTAGGAAAGTGTTTTTATATTTGACCAATCAAGATAAATCACATTGACCAGGATGAAAATGTAGAAAGCGTTTTCTGTGGACTGCAACAATACATCAGAAACAGAAAACAATTTGTACGCAAACTTTTGAAAAAGCACACATACACACATACCCTTTTCAGAAATTAACAGTCAAGCCAGAAACAGAAACACACTCAGCAGTTCATTCACACAAGCAAGTTTGAGACATGGTGTGCATGTATCAAGGAGCAGATTTCAAATATTCTCAAATACTAATTCCTAAGAGAGGCAGCAACAATTAGCATGGGAAGAGCAGCTGTCACTAAACTTCAGTGACAGCTTTAAGCAGCTACTAGCTTCCCAACTTACCATCTTCCTTTTCCTTTCTGCAATCTGCTCCTCTGATTCCATTTCTACTTCATTGCTAATAGGAGTTTTTTCTTCTATATCATCAATAAAATCTGGCTCCTGAAAGATGGAAATGACTGCTTTACAGAAGCTCTACAACTATTGCTGCTGCTGCTATAACCTAGGGAACTCTAAATACAATACAATACTAGGGTAGCAATCCTATACACTTACCTGGGAGTAAGTCCCACTGAATTCAATATGACTTACTTCTTAGTAGACAGGCACAGGATTGCTCTGTAAGAAGCCTGCCATCACTACAAGAGCAGCCAATCAATTAGCCAACATGCAAAATCTGCAAGTCATACTTTCTTAGCCAATGAAAGGAATATCTGCTGACTAAAGTATTTTTCCTAATCCAAATACAGAAACAGCTAGGTGAGGTTTATCTGGATATATGCAAACTAACAAATTCATGACAACAGTCCAGGGACTGAATGTTCAGCTATTAAGAATAAGAAAGAAAGGGAGGGGGAGAGACAGAAAGAAACTAGCATCCAAAACTGCACTGTCTCCTTTGAGGAAGCTTGTCTCTATGAAATATATGTTAGTTCATATTCACTATAAGCATACCATCTAGAAGACAAAAACATTCACCAAGTTCAGCTAAACTAATGATCAAGTAGTTTTTTAGAATGCATTTGTGACTTCACTAATAGCACAATCCTATACATGTCTACTCAGACATACATCCCACTGAATTCAATGGGGCTTACTCTTAGGTAAATATGTAGGAATTCAGCCATAGTTATGTGTATGCAATTGTCCAGTAAGAAAGGACTAGTATTTTGTCACTTGGCATAACTAATTAAACAAGGTGTATTTCAGCTATATATGATTATGTGTATGTGTATCTATATGCACACATATAGGATTTGGTACAATCCTACCTTGAAAAGCAAGTTTTTGAACCAGTACAGAGATTTTTCACAAGTATTGCAATGGGAACAAGTTAATAGTGTCCAGGACACAACTCTCTCTTTGTTACAATACTGGGGCCAACATTCAATGGTACACTTCAGTATCCAGCACTTCAGTATTCAACACCAGCAGAAGTGAGACCTTCTTCCCCTGCCATTCCCACTGCATCTCTCAGTAAGGGTTGCTAGAGTGAAAACTTGAGAGGGCTCCTGTATCTTTAACGGTTGTGTAGAAGGAAGAATTTCAGCACTATTGCTTGTCACGCAGCCAGGTTAACCAAGCAAAAACTGCTGAAATTCCCTTTTCTACACAGCACTTAGAGATACAGGAGACCTTCCAGTTTTCCACCTGGCAACCCTCTCAGTGATGGCAAAACCCGCTGCTCCAGAGGGTTTTCCAGCTCTCTGAAACAAGTTTTTAGGCTACGCAGAGGGCTGCTAGAGAAATGAATCACTGACTGGTGGAAGCAACAGCATCTGCCCCCAGATTCTGGTCTGTGACTGCAATGCCATTTCTTGCAGTTAGAATGTATTGCTGGAAAAAATTAAAAGCAAAAACTGGACCACTGCCAAAACACACTTTCACTGCACTCTCTGTTACGTTATTGCCTTTAAGCAAATCAGCAGCATTGCCTATTGTGGATCTATATTCTTTCATTTCTTTTGCCTTTCAGTTTTGTTCGGAGTATTTTAATCAGCAGCATTGCAAATTTTGCAAGTGTCAAAAGTCAACAGGTATAAATCCAGGGCTCTGGTAATGTCATATTTATATGGCAGTTTAGGCCAGAATATAAGCAGTTCCCTGAACTGTTTCTAAAATGTATTTGAGGGAACATTTGAGTGTACGCAGAATCTTAGAAAAGTAGCAGGACACTTGTATGTAATGGGTTGATAGGTCCTTCCCCAAAGTATGCCAACTTGAATATGCTGTCTCTGCAGATCAGTGTCTGTAGGAATTGCATGCTGTGCCTTGTGAGATCATTGGAAAAGCAAATAACTATTTTTTTTGGCTATTCAGATGCATTCCCTCCAAGGCAACTAGAAGTAGATGTAATGCATGCTCCACATACACATCATGCACCATTACTGACTGTATCTGCATGCAAAACTAAACTAGGATTCTGGAAAATCAAGACTTATTAGGAATTGTTTTGTTCCCACTAGGCTCTTTTCACCAAGGGGTGTAGCTAAACCTTCCAGGAAAAAAAAGCTTGGAGACACAGGAACCATCAATCCAGGAAAACCCTCGTCTGCAAACCAAGAGTTCCAGTTCAGATAACAAGCAAGATTTTAATTCCTAGTTAACTGAGCTGCTGTCAGAGGGGTGACTAGGCTGCTGCATCAGCACTCAGCCCATTCAGAGTTAGTTGGAATTCTGCTTGCTGCTGCATCCAAACTTAGCCATTATCTTCTTTATTTCCTGCTTTACTTCCCCCATTTCATGAACGTCTAAGTGGTGGAAAAGATGGCTAAGCAATAAAATGCAGTAATGTGTATATACCATTCTATTTTCCTCAACTATAAAATAAACAGTTCTTGAAAAATTGAGTCAAAATTTTAACTTCTCAGTTGTTTCCAATAATGTTACTTCTTTTCACTAGTTGCCCTTCCTAAGCTTTTACTGCCTGGAAGTCCTTATCAGAACTATGAAATATTAATGCAACCTAATTTGCAAATATTCATGAGATCCTTATTCTTAAATGCCAATCCCTCTTTAGTAATTCTTCCCACTGGTCTTCTGGTCTTTGAACACTGGATATGCAATCAAGGCAGAAAAGGCACTTGCCTCTTTACTAAAGATAAATACCAACTTTTATTCCTAATGAGCATGGTGATACAGGAACTTAGTATCTTACTCTTATCCTGACACATTACAAATTTTTGCTTAAGAATGATTGCTGTATTTACACACTGTGACAATATGTCTAAAATTTTCTTAACCACCACTGCCAAATTAGGAAAGAAACTTAGAAAAATGTGGCATTTTAAAATAATGTATGCTAAAACAATTTATATAAATAAATTCTTCTCCTCCATCAACATAAGGTATGTGTCAAATTTTGTGATTAGCAATAAGCCCTTACAGGATGACCCTGGGATCCTGAGGCACAGCATGATGTTCGTACATCAGTGATCTGCTAAAATGTTCAGAGCAAACACTCTGATGCATACTTATATAATAAAATAAGGACAGGTAAGTAAAGAAATCAAGAGGTACAACACCAGCACTACTGCATACCATGTAGCCTCAACCATTCCCAGTCAGATTGTAGGTTCAGAAGCTCCAAAATGCACACATGTGCCATGGAGCTGTACTCCACACTGTAGTAAAATGTTTAATTTACTCTATAAAGCACTGTAATACCTGATTATTTGAGATCGACAGCCTAAGAGGAGAAAGCTTCCTTTGCCTGTTGTCTGGAAACTTTGTTTTGGTGGCTGCTCCCTCACAATCCAAGGTGATGTTCTGGTTTTGAGTTTCCTTCTCTTTTGAGAGATCCCTCTCTTTTTTGCCCTTTTTTCTTCTAGTTTCATATCCTGTATTTATGTTTTCTGTAGGCTCAGAAACCCTCTTAAGAACTGGGCATTCAGGATTTTCTTTGAGGCAAGCACAGTCCACTTTGTATTTGCTTTAAAAAAGAAAAGGATTAAATTGAAAAAAGTATAACTATGATTATATGATTTACAAACACTATGCAAAATAATCTTTCTTGCTGTGCAGTCTGATCCTATGTATGTTTGCTGTAAATTAAACTCCACTATGTTCTGAGGGACTGCAGATGCAGTTAATTTCCAGTTACCAAAGAGATGTTTAAAAGCATTAACTGAATATCAAACCGAATCACCAATTTGTCATCAATGCCATTAATGGGCTATAGTCAAGACAGACTCTGTAATTCATTCTATATGCCTGGGTGGGCTTTCTAAATGTGTTTTCAGGCAGCAGCTACACACTAATATTAGCAAGCCAGTTTTGCAACTGGCTACACCAGCATTAGTTTGTTGTATGCCATTCAAGTTGTTCTTCAAATAAGAGAAAAAGCAATCACAGTGACCAGTGGAATATACAGAAGTAGCCCTTTACACCCTGGTCTGTTCATCTCTTGAAAGGAACATTCTATGTAGTATTCTTTACTGGTACCTGAAATTGCCAGATACTGCAATTCTAAAGCCGCATGAGGCAGACTAACAACAGATTCTCTATAACTCCTGTGAAAAATGTGTTCACATTCACTACCTTATGGTGATAACCTAAGAATGTTTTCCTTAAAAACATGATATGGATTAATTTATCATGATGTGCATTATTACTTACCAATTTCCGTAATCAAAATCAAATGCAATGGTTATTTCTGTTCCCTTTGGAACGTTTTGGATGGAGTAGATATAAAGATGAATGGTTCCATCTTCAATGGTATGCCTAACCTAAAAGAAAATATGTAACATATTTAAATATGTTTATGTGTATTTAAAAAGAAATTTAAAAACAGATATCCCCTCCACAAACATTCATCCACCTACTATTTCTTTTGAAAAAGCCACCATGCAGAATAGGAGACTGTTCTGAGTAATTTATAAAATACATGTCGTTGTTGCTGCACACCTTTGAGTCATTTCTGACTTACAGTAACCCTAAGGACAACCTATCACAGAGTTTTCTGGGGCTGAGCATGTGTTAGGTGCCCAAGGTCACCCAGTTGGTTTCTACGGCTGAGTAGAGAATCAAACCCTGGTCTCCAGGGTCATAGTGTAATCCTCAAACCACTACACCACCTGACTCTGTCCTTTTTGTTGCTTACTTCAAGATATCCCATCAAATTTCAGTTGGTCAGCGAAAGTCAAAACAATACTGTTCTATGGTTTATTCAAACAGCTTCTCATGGAACTTTTAACTACAAATGAATTACAATTTACATGTCCCTTTCATTTCCATTCCTAAATCAATAAATCAAAACATATCTACACTTCTTATGCACAAATTAATTTATAGATTAAGTTGCTCTGTAGTATTTTCTCTTTCTTAGTCTACAATATATATCAAAATTCTCTATGTTTTATGATCTACTAGAACAAATGATCCAAGTTCCAATGTCAAAAAATATTTCAGAACAAAAATTTGCTTTATTTTTGTAGTAATGAAAATGTTTTGGAACTAGATTTTGAAATTTTGGAATTTTCTGGGCTGCTATTTTATTACTGGAAAATAAATCTATATAGCTGACTTTATGCAGTTGTTGTTCTTAACAGCCATCAAACTGACTTCAACTTCTGGTAACCCTATGAATGAGAGATTTCCAAATCACAATGTCATCAACATCCCTGCTCAGGTCTTGCAGATTCAGGGCCACCCCTTTCTTGATGGAGTCCATCCACCTGTAATGTGGTCCTCCTCTTTTCCTACTACCTTCAACTTTACCAAGCACCACTGTCTTTTCCACTGAGTCATGTCTTCTTATTATACGTCAGTCTCAATTTAGTCATTTTGACTTCTAGTGAGAGTTCAGGCTTGATCTGGTCTAGGACTCATTCATTTGTCTTTTTAGCAGTTCACAGTATCCACAGAACTAATCTTTGGTGCCACATTTCTAATGAATTGATTTTCTTCCTATCTGCTTTCTTCACTGTCCAGCCTTCACAACCATACATAGGAACTGGAAATACAATGGCATAGACAATTCTAATTTTAGTATTCAATGATGTATCTTCACACTTCATGGTTTTGTCTAGTTTTTTCATAGCTGTCCTTCCAGGTCCTAGTCTTTCTCTGGGTTCTTGATTGCAGTCTCCATTCTGATTAATGACTGAGCCAAGATATGGAAAATCTTGAACTATTTCAATGTCTTCATTGTCTACTTTAAAGATAAGTAAATCATCTGTGGTCATTATTTTTGTTTTCTTAATATTCAACTATAAACTTGCTTTTGGACTTTCTTCCTTGAATTTCTTAACTAATTGTTCCTTGCTACTTTCTGCTAGTAGTGTGGTGTTATCAGTATATTTTAAATCATAGATGTTTCTTCCCTTCAATCTTCATGCCTGCTTCCTCTGAGTCTAATCCTGCTTTTCATATGATACATTCAGCATACAGGTTAAGCAGATAGGGTGATACAATGCAGCCTCGCCTGACTTCCTTGCCAATTGGAAACTATTCTGTTTCTCTGTCCTGATAGCAGTCTGTTGAAGTCGAAGTGCACCCATTTAAGAGCGATCTGTAGTTATTTATGATATACATAATCAAAGGATTTGTTACAATCTAAAAAGCAGAGGTTGATTTTCCTCTGAAATTGTTTGGTCTCCCTTTGTTTATGCAATATCTCCATTTATTCAATAGGAGGTTTAGTAGGAAATATACTAAAAAATATAAGACCCTACCTCAGCATTAGGTGTACAAGATCGCCTGATAAATCGAGCTTCATTTCCAAAAGTTCTTGCATCCACACACATTTCTAACCCGTGCAATTTAGAATAGAACAGAACAAAGGGATACGGCCTAAAACAGCAACAACAGAAACAAATCATCATAAGACAAAGTAGTTTTTGTTTACAAACATTTGAAAAATCTTCTAAAATTAAAATAAATAAATATGAAGTTACCTATGTTGGTACTTTTATTTTGGCTTTTATTTTAGCCTGCAATCCTAAGCATGCATACTTAGGAGTAAGTCCTCTTGAACATAGAGGGCTTTCTTCTAAGTAGGTTTAAAATATAGTAGGCAAAGATTAGTGCACTAAATATACAAACTAATTTCAGAATCATTGTGCTACCTTAAGGAATGCTCACAAATTTGGTGTTTCATGCAACAGTTTCTTGATTCAATTTTCTTAAAAAACTGACTATACCTAGCGAAGCAAGATGTGCTACACTGATGTGACGAATATGTACAACTGACCAATCCATATTAGAGATATAATCAGAGACTGTCAAAACTGTGATATAATCAGAGATGTCTGTAGTTGGAAAGAATATCTCCTTGAGATAATTTACTTCTTTAGCATTCTAACAAGGTCTCCTGGAAAATCTTTTGAAAATACATATTTGAATGTACTATAACAAAATAAATGCTATAATTTAAATACAAGAATTCTGAATTTCACGAGTCTTAAATTACTAGAGAATATATAGTGGTGCCTTCTTGCTTTCATACTGGATCCAAGTACCATATCTGAGAGTATAAAAATGTTTCCTTTGGTGGCTGTTGATCCTGGAGGTATGTTTTGCTTTTTGAAATTTCATTTTTAGAGCAACACATCTCATTTGCTTTAGATCAGTGGTTCTCAACCTGTGGGTCCCCAGATGTTCATGGACTTCAGCTCCCAGAAGCCTCAGCCACTATGGTCAATGCTCAGGGCTTCTGGGAGCTGAAGTCCAAAAACATCTGGGGACCCAGAGGTTGAGAACCACTGCTTTAGATCATCTGGATCTATTTTTACTATGTGGTTTCCTTTTCCTGTAGCTACC
This sequence comes from Iguana delicatissima, assembly GCA_948472985.1. Classification (NCBI taxonomy): domain Eukaryota; kingdom Metazoa; phylum Chordata; class Lepidosauria; order Squamata; family Iguanidae; genus Iguana; species Iguana delicatissima. Next base: position 74,031 of record CAOKZL010002171.1, read on the forward strand.
TTTGGTGAGGTAGTTTGCTGGCTTATGTGCTCTGCTCCTTGCATTGATATAAACTGGATGATGGAGGTCAATACTGTCAGGATGCTTGGGCACAGAGACTATTTTAAGTACAGAAGTAATATGTGGGCAGTTTTTCACAGGGCTAGCATATTGTACTTTTATTACTTGTCTTTTATTGCCCTTTGTCCCTTGCCCTTACATGGTGAATGAGTGGCCTCTGCCTGCACTGAAATCCCTTAGTGCTATCAGTCAAGATATCTTGACAGACAGAGTAACATCAGAGACAGAATGTGGGCCTGTGACTCTAACATTAATTTCTCTCCCATATGATTGTTAACATCTTTGCCCGATGAAGAAACCACTGAAGTTTTGAAAGGTTGCATGATGCATTTTCTGCATCTTAGCTGGCCAATAATGGCATCACTCTTTTTTGAGACTCTGTGACTGTTTCAGTATCTGTTTTTCAAAACTTAGCTTTCACTATGACATTTGTATAACATTCACCTCAGCAAATTCATCTCAAATGGAGAAATTCAAATACAACCACTTGTTTGTACAGGTTCTTTCCCCTAAACCAGGAAGGGAAAAGGTTAAAAAGCCCCAGAGCAAAATAACACAACAAGATTGTATGCAAATTCAGTTTATGCACATCTCCACACAGTAAGCTTTTCTGGATGGATGTTCAGTGCAATGAATCTGTCTGCCTGAGACTTCTAAAAGAACCATGTATTTCTGTGAGTGATCACTGTGACCCATGGCAGACCAGGGGGATCAGCATGAGCAGGACCTAATAGCTAACTAAAAGGACAGACACCAAGTAAGATGCATTTTAATTAAAATATCAGCATGCTGATTTCTAGGAAAAAGAAATGTCTTGTGCATTTCAATAGCCTCATGTGAAAATATATCTTTCTAAGCAAAATCTTACTGTACTTTAACACAACCAAGGAACTCACACTTCTTGTAACTGTGTTATTTCTGATCAAAAGACAACTATCCTGTATCTAGGCAGTCTCTGAAAGCTTCTCTGAAATACGCTTCCCTTTATAGCTGGTTTAGTGTTATAGTGCTACACTGGTGGCTATTTGGACACAGTTTTAAAAGCTATTGAGAAGAACCACCTCATTATTATCTTGAAAAAGAAAAGAAATAAAGCATAAAGAAAAGGTGTTCTGTAAAGAACTACCAGGTAGAAGAAGAACAGATGAAACCAGTTCAAAGAAGTAGGACCTTGGGTGATGGCCCAGCAAACTGATATATAATGAGAAATACAGAGAAAGAGCTGAAATAATAAAATTTTAAATGTTCAGATGAGGCAAAATTATGAAGATTTGAAAAACGAGATGTCAAAGGATCTCAGATGAGTCTATGGAGGAACAATGCTGTATAATCATCACAGTGAGTAACATTAGGAACCCAGTTCTGAAAGGCAAGTTGATCAACATGTGAAGCACAGAAAGACCAGAAAGAAAACACTATAATTGTTAGGGCAACAAACATTTACCAGAGAGAAAAAAAAAACCGACAGAAAAACTGTAGGCAATTTAAAAAAAGATTTTAAAGAAAAATACCTCTTAAAGAAATATCCATTCGCTTCGAATTGTTCTCTCAGCATGAACTTTCCTCGATATTCAATAATAAGTGCATCTGGAGGCAAGTCTTTGGCAGCTTTTAGGATTTTCTTATTTTTTTGAATATAGCTCTAGAAGAAGAAAAGAAGAACGTAAGAAATCTAATTAAGCTTATTGTATTAATGCTATTAAGATATAGATTACAGCATACTCCTTTAAGGACCAACTTGGTGAATTTAAATGATATTCTTTCTTTTTCAAAAGCTAATTGACTTTATTCCTGAAAGAGCAACTACCACATTACTTTTATACAGATATCTTAAATATACATTTTGGAAATTATAATAATTTCAGAGTATCTATAAACTCTCCAAACTCATAACCAAGACAAGTGTTTCAAAGTGTATCAGTGAATTATCTCCACAGAGATGTTGTACACACTCTGGTTAAAAAGGTCAGAAACTGGGGTTGGGGAAGGGACAACACATGAAATATGCAGTCTCTTCTCTAATTTGCTAGTAAGAACACAGGACAGACGCCAAGTAAGATGCATTGCAATGAAAATGTCAACATGCTGATTTCTAGGAAAAGGAAACTTTTTGTGCATTTCAACAGCCTCAAGTGGGAATATGCCTTTCTAAGCAAAATCTTACTGTACTCTGACACAACAACTAAGGAACTCACACCTCTTGTAATTGTGTCACTTCTGATCAAAAGACAATTGGCCTATATCTAGGCGGTCTCTGCAAGCAGGGACATTCCTCCAAGGAGTGCGTCACGTGCGCCATGCTGATGCTAGAGGGAAAGAAGCAAAGATGCTTCTTATTACAAGATCTGAGAATGTAACTTTCCTTTATGTTTAGTCTCTCTTTACCAACATTAAATTTATCAAATAGCTTGCAGATTCCTTTCATAGATTGCATAACAGGCAGCTGACGCTAGAATTTTGTATTCTATGTAATTTACTGACAAGGAGTATTTACTTGGACTGGGGTGGGAATACTGCATGACATATCTGAAGGTGAATTAATCTAGCCCTTCAAAAAATTGTACAAGGCAAGAGATTTGATTAAGGACAGAAACTTTCTTGCCATCTCTTAAGTACTGTCAGTGATAATCCACAAACACAAAGTGAACAGGACTATTCACTGTTAGGTACTGTGACATTATTTAAATACACTGGCATAACAGAAACACACTGCCTTTTCTCTATACTGAGGTGCCAAGAGAGGGAAATAATACCATGTTTGAAGCATGGTAAATGTGGGGTAGATACAGCACCTCTTAACTTTTTCTTTTTGTTCCCATTAGAAGTAGTACTACTTTTTATGTATTGTGATTTGTTACTAAACTGCTATACGGATACCCATTTATTTTTAATGACACCTCCGTTAAAGCATCTTATACATCTTAGTTTTTTTGCCCTTGTGGGAAATTCCAACTGAGAATGAGCAGTAACAATTTTTCAGAAGAGCAACTGTTAGGGAAAGAATCTCACTACACTGTTTCTAGCCAGCATGATTGAATTATGTTCTTCTTTTTAAGAAATTGATAGTTGAACAGAACTTTTTTCTGGAATTCTTAGAACTCTCAAAGGCTGAAAAATTTGATAGTTTTCCCTTTCATGAGAGAGATATTTCCACAGAAGAGAAAAGCAAAGCCTTTTTAGTTTTTAGTTTTCTTGGGTTCAACTCAGATTGCCCTAGAAACACATTGAGATGTTTCGGCCAATAATTATTTCAGGAAGAATTATGACTTCACAGGGGAAAGGGAGGCCATTCAAACAAAATTAAATTTGTGAACATTCTTTTTCATTATTTTCTTGTCTCCACTGAATCTGTTGCTCTGTAAAAAGAAGCAGACTAGCTAGGGCACCAAACTAAATAACGCTAATTATTAACTTTTAATTGACTAGAGGACCTTTATAATATACTTTATTTTCCCCTTCAAGGGTTCTACATGATCTCTGCATCAGATCTGTATGAGTAACTTCTTTAAAAATGTCTTCTTACAAATATATTTTTCCACATTTTGTAAATGGATATACAAACACTTGTTGGAAGAAATACAACTTTGATACTTACTTTAAAAACTGGTTGAAGAAGCAGTAACTGAGAAAACTACATCAGAATGCAGATGAAGTTTCCACTGATGTTAACAGTGGAAGAGAGTACATGTTTGGTTTTGAGGCAATACAATTGCTAAACAGCTTCCCAGAACAGAAAAAAACAATGCATAATAGTTACCCACCAGGTAACAGCAACCAACCTTTTTTTTTTCTCTTCTTACTTGTGTAAAATTATTAAGCATTTTGAGGGAAGCTCTTGCTAATTGTCTAAGATTCATCCCAAAAGCTGGCACTGAATCATAGGCTGGTAAGACTCAATCAGGCCCCCTTCAGGAAGAAACAAACTCTTTCTGGAAAAAACTTAGCAATGTATAGTTCTGTCACGAACAGGTTTTAAACACTCCTCTAGGTATATTATTAGATATTCCCTCAAAGTAATAAATGAGATTTTAGGAAGACACTGAAAGAAATCAACTTGTTTGAGGTTGTCTTGTTTTGTGGGCAGACATAATTAAGCCTAGTGCAAACCATTAATATTATTTTAAAAATAACCTTCAAAGTGCAAAAATGCTGCAAAACACAAACAACCTCTAAAAAGAAGTTGAAAATATTAATTCTGATAGCTATTGCTCATGACTGGTAATTCATTCCTCATCTGTTGCTGGGAATTTCAGAATTTAAAAAAAAAAGGTTACCTGTACTAAAAAAAATCAGAAAGTTTTAAAACAGGAATATGTGGCTTCCAACATATTGAACTATGTTTCTACTTAGAAAGTGTTTATTTTTTTTATGAAAGCTCGATGTTTCTGTCACTATACATTCACTTACCTCTACTGGAGGTTTGAAGACCGAGTTGCTGGTGATTGTTTCTTTTTTGTCATCTCCGTTTCCTAATCTCAAAGCTATTCTTTGTGCCTCTCTCTGAACACCTTCACTGTACTGGTTGTTGTTTGCTTCCTCATAACGGTCCATCCAAGCCTTGATTTTAGTTTCCCATCCAAAGTTAGAACTGTCAGAGGGATCTATCTCTGGAGCTGAGCCCTAAAATAGAATAAATAACCAAAAAGTTAGAATACAACCTTAGACTCAATGTGGAATGGACCCAAAAGGAAAGAGGCTATTCTTCTCCCTTGAGAAGGCAGGACCAACACAGAAGTCTACTTCTATTATGGAAAGAAAAACCTCTCCAATCATGGAACTTAAAAACTACAGATTAGAATTAGAACTCGTTAAAAACATTAATAATAATTCAAACCTGAAGACACAGGAAGTCTTATCTACTTAGAAAAAGTTGAATAACTGCAAATACTTAATCCCTTAAATTTCCTTGCAGCAGGAGTAACCATGAAAATTTTGGGGACTCTTCGGTTTGCTCTTCACTGATCAGAAGGACACTTCTCAGTCTATTCAATTTTTCATTCTCAACCAGCAGCAGAATGGAGCCAAAAGAAAAGCAATGTCCAAGAGAACTATTCCTTTATGGGTAGGTAAGATAATCTACAAAATCTGATACAGAATTTGGCAAGTGAATGATACCTTGGCCAATTTAATACTTACCAATCTTCTAGTGCTAGGTGAAAGTGCAGGGATGAACCCATGTGATTTGCTTACAAATCTTTTCGAGGGACAATTGGTGTCTAGAACTGCTGTTGGTGCCAAAGCCACTACTGATTCTATCCAGTGAATAGGGAATGCACATGGTACCCAGAGGCTGATGGTGCATATAGAAAACTGATGGACCGGCTGCCCCAGCTCATAAATAGGGTGTCTGACGACCTAATGTCTTGTATGCTTCTGACATAGGTTTTAAGCATTTATATATCCCAAAAGTTTTGGACCACAGTTCTCCTCTGGCACAAGACTTGCTGGGTAAAAATTTAGCTCCAATGAGTTCTCACTACAGTGAAAAGCTGTATTTACCTATGAAAGAACAGTGACATCCCCAACATTCCTACCACAGTGAGTGCCATCAGGAACACCAAACTGCATGTGAATTCTTTTATCCAGATAGGTCTTATTGTTTCAAGCAGATTCTCAGTGAGGTCTTAAAAAAACATACTCAGGCTCCATGGAGGGAAACCAATGTACTGCAGTTAAGAAGATAAGCACTGTATCTCACAGGAAGTATTTGATTTGGATGTGACACATTTTTGCAAACTTCAAGAATATGTGATCTGGAAAGGACTTTGTTGCGGGGGCAACAGAGGAAGCAAAAACCAGTAGGGCTTTCATTCTACGCCAGGAGTCAGTTTCCTTGCTCCCCCTCATCAGTAGCAGGGTTAACAAGAGAAGATGCCTCGTCTGTAATAAAGGCCCCCCTTTTCCCCTATCACTGTGCTCACATTCCCACTGAACCCAAAAAACAGCTGGGGGGATAAGGTAATAAGAGAGAAAGGCAGACAAGCCACAAGCACTAAACTACTTCCCACACCTTCACTTGGGTGAGTAGAAAGATTGGCCTCAACAGGTTAGGCAGCAACAATGGGGGAAAAGATACAATGGGTCCAGAGGGACAAGGTTACCTAACTAGATGAATAATGACAGAAGCTGCCAAGGTCTAAGAAGTGAGCAGAGGTAACACTAAGGCTGACTATGTTGGTCCCTTGTGACAAAATGCGGGGGATAGGGCACCTATGGCTGTCCCCAGCCCTCTTCAAGATAGGGGGGAAAAACAAATTCAAGAATATCACATTCTAACAGGATCCTGGGGCTAGGGTGAGGCCAAATCCACTCCATCAAATGAAATTCCCCATCCCCAGCTGAAAATGAATGGGAGAAATAGGAAGGTGAAAAAAAAGGTGTAACTTAAACCACTTTTCAAATGGCCTAATAAATGTTACTCCTATTTTTCCCCTGGAACCACCCCAGAAACCCATGCTTTTCTTCTGAATAATAGCCAAGACTGAAGGAGGGTTTCTGCCACACAGGACAGAATTTTGTATGGACCCTGCCTCCTTGAGCATGAAGATTTAATCCTTAACTGTTTGATTTTTTCTTCACTGAGCAAGAAATAACTTTCAGAGTAATGTGGGTATACACAAAATTCTATTATAAATAATTTTCAGCCTAATCATAAACTAGTTAGCACAAATCTGTGTGGAATGAGAAGTTGGTACTTACATGAACGCTCATTCGGGGATGACAGGAGGAGCAATCCACCATGCATGGGTTTTGATCCTCGGCCAGTTGACGCAGGAGTCGTTCGCGAGCTGTTCTTTTTAAACCGTTAGAAATAATGACTCCCTGTCCCTCTCTCTCCAGTTACTTTCCTAGCCGGACAGTGTTATTCTCCGTAAGCCCATCCTTCAACCCAGTGGTGGGCGTGGATTGCTCCTCCTTGTCTTTCCCCGGGAATGAGCGTTCACATAAGTACCAACTTCTCATTCTTGGGCTGACAGGAGGATCAATCCACCACGCATGGGTTTTTCCCCGCTGTTTCCGGGGTGGGTTAATCAACTACAGCACTGCCTGCAGCACCTTGCAACCGAAAGCCGCCTGTGCTGATTGTACTTATCCAACTTGTAATGTCTGATGAAGGTAGATGCCTCCTTCCATCCCGCTGCCTCACATATCCCCCCAAGGAGCATGTGGTGTCGTATACCACAGAAGTCGCCATGGAACGTGGGGGTGCCCACACGTTCGCCGGTCGAGGCTGTTTTGCATAATCATAACTGATAAAAAGGGCATTTTTTTGAAAGACGCTATCACTTTTTACTACCCCCGTTGACCTAATGTTTTATTTCTAAAAGATATCAGCAATGCGTCTGTCTTTCTCAGCTCTTTAGTTTTCTTAATGTAAAACTTTACGATTTGCCGGACATCCAGCGTATGCCATTTCTTTTCTAAGTGATGGACCGGCTTTGGACAGAAAGTTGGTAGGTGTATCTCCTGTTTTTTGGTGTGACGACCACTTAGGTTTAAATGTTGGATCGAATCTCAAAGTCAGCTTACCATGATCGAAAACACAAAGATTTTCGTTTACTGATAGCGCCGCCAGCTCTGACGCCCTCCTAGCAGATGTAATTGCCAACAGAAATGCTTTTTTAAAAAAGATAGCAGCCTTAAGGATGATTCCTTTAATGGCTAAAAATGGCGGTGCTGTTAATGCATTTAAAACCAGGTTCAGATCCCAAAAAGGGGAAACTGTGTACCGTGGCACCGGACTGCAAGGTTGCCCCTTTCAGAAACCGTTTTATATGCGGGCGGCTCGCATAGGAAGCGCCATTTTCCGACATAACTGCCGATAACGCCGCCACCTGTCTCTTCAATGTGTTGGGCCTTAGGCCCTTTTCTATCCCATCTTGTAGGAAATCTAAGTTTTGTGAAATTCCTATCTCCTTCAACGACATTCCCTTCCTGAACTCCAACGCAAGAAAGTCTTCCACGTCCTTTCATAAATCTTTTGGGTGGTTTCCCACGCCTAGACCCTAGGATGGTGTTTACCACCCTCTCGGTGTAGCCTTGACCCACTAGGCATCTCCTTTCAAAATCCATGCTGTTCCAACCAGTGGGGACCCGGATGACTCACCGGACCCTGTGTTAACAAACCCGGGTTTTTTCCCGGAATTTTTTCCCAAGGTTGGCCTTGAGACAGCCTCAGTAGCTTTGGGAAAACCCAAAGGGCCCTTTCTTGGTCAGAATGGAGCTATCAGCACCACCGAAGCCTTTTCTTGTCGAACCTTCACTAACACTCTCTGTATAATTCTTATTGGTAAAACGCATAGTGAATGCCTGGCGGCCATGATACCGACAGCGCATCGTATGCCTCTGCACCTCTGTCTCCATGTAATGAAAAATACCTTCTTAGTTTTGTGTTCTGTGCAGTGGCGAACAAATCTATCTGTAATGGTTGAAAAATGTTGTTGACTTCCTGGAATACCTCCATATTGAGGGACCATTTTCCCGGATGTAAGTAATTCCGGCTTAAGTAGTCCGCCTGCAGGTTTTTGATGCCCCTCAGGTGTATCGCCGTGATAGACTTTATATGCCTCTCTGCCCAAGTGAATAGGCGATCTGCCTCACTCCATAGTTGCCTCGAATGCAGCCCTCCCTGCTTGCATACGTAGGCTTTGGCTGTCATGCTGTCCGTTGAGACTAATACATGACGCCCCTTGACCAGATGGGCACATCCCTGAAGTGCTAGACGAATGGCTTTCAACTCCAGATAATTGATGTTGCGGTGACTGTGACTTGCCGTCCAACGTCCCTGAATGGCCATACCTTCGCAATGTGCTCCCCAGCTGTACAGGCTGGCATCCGTTGTTAAGTGCACCACGTTCTGCACTTCAAAACGGTTTTCCTTTTCCACGTTCTTTGTTTGCAGCCACCAACGATGCCGGAAACATGCCGTGGTATCTCTACTGTGTAATGCCTCTTCCTTGCAATTGCTGCCTTATGTGACATCAGCAACCTCTGTAGAGGCTTCACATGGTAGCTTGCCCACTGAATTAGTTGTGTTGTAGATACCAAAGTGCCCAGCATCTGTCCCCAAACGCATTATGTCCATAGATTTGCTTTTCATTATCTTTTGGGCAGCCTGCTTTTCTTTCCTCACTCTTTCTGCGGAAAGGTAAAATCATGCCCTTTACTGTACTTATATGGGCTCCTAAATGTGTTAGTTCTCTTGTCGGCGTTAAAAATTTTCTTTGTTGAGTAAGAAGCCGTAGTCCGACAGAATTTGGATTGTCAACCGCACATCCTGCCGTAATCTGGCCTCTGACCTTGCTTTTACCAGGATGTCGTCTAGGTATGGGAATAACTGAACTCCTTGAGTTCCAAAAATGCAATCAGGGGAATTAACACCTTCATAAACACCCTCGGTGCTGATGCCAGGCCGAACGGTAATGCTTTGAACTGCTAATGACCGTTTCCGTACTCGAATCTCAGGGATTTCCCGTCCTCGGGACACATGGGTATATGTAAGTATGCTTCCAAATCGATTGATGCCAAATAATCTCCTATCTCTAAATTTTCTTTTATGGATTGCAATGTTTCCATTTTGAATTTCTTGTATTCCACAAATTTGTTTAGATACCTGAGATTCAGCACCGGCCTGTGTTTTCCGTTCGGTTTGGGGGCCATAAAGAACACCGAGTAAATTCCTTCCGTTATCTGTTCTGGTGGCACATATTCTATGGCCCCTATTTCCATGAGATGTATAATTTCCCGCAGCACTACCTTGTGTTTCTCCAGATCCTTTGGTTCTGGGGAAGGAAGATATCTGTCTCTGGGAGCAGTGTGGAAAAATATCTTGTAGCCTTGCGTTACCACCTTTAACACCCACTGATCTGATGTTTTTTCTGCCCAACTGCTTCCGAAAAAACAGAAGTCTTCCCCCACCTTCCTTATCTTGTAGTCAGTACTGTTGTTTTCCTCGCTTGGGATTCGTCCCAAGCTTCCCTCCCTTTACCTTGCCTATTATCCCTGTATTGCCTCGTACCTTGAGGCCTTGATCTATTCCACTGAAATCTACCCGACCTGTAGTCCGGGTATTTTCCAGTAGCCGTAACTCCTACCTCCTCGAAAGGAGTAGTTAGAAGGCCTATAGCCTTTTCTTTCTCTCTTTCTTTTTTGAAGGGTCGGCATGACTTGTTTCTTGTCTTTAGTCTCTACTAAGATGCTCTCTAAAGCCTTAGGGCCAAATAGTAGTTCACCCTGATAAGGGACAAAGCTAAATTCGCTCTTGATTTCTGATCCGCATCCCAATGTCTAAGCCATAGGGAAACGTCTTTCCCCCCGTCACCAAGTTTTCGTTTTTTGCTGCATACACTGTTGCATCCAGTCCTGCATCTGCAATGTATTTCAGGGCTTTCTGCAACTGCTCCACAGCCTTCCTTTTTTCTCCCTGAGAAGTACTGAGTCTCCAAAACCTCTTGAGACCAAAGTACCGCTGCTCTAGCCAGCATTGATGCCGCAGTCGAAGCTCTAATTATGTTGGTTTTTGTTTTATGCGCCTTACGGAAAAGGGAGGACTCTGCTCTACGCTCGCCATTTCCTTCAGCTGCGTGTCTCCCTCTTTTTGGGGATAATCGTACCTGACACTAAACCCCCAATGGGGCCGTCCACGGGAGGGACCTTGAGCAACTTAACATCGTCTTCCCTAAAGCATACAGCCTATTTGTTTGGGGTAATCCCTTTTTTATATTGCTCTGTGTATTCCATTCTGCCATGATCATTTCTTTGAAAAGTTCAGGCAGAGGGAACTCTACTTTTTTTATTCTCTTTTTCCTTTTCTGGGTAAGGCACCAGACTTTGTTTCACTGTCTCTATCTGTCTTATCATTGTGCAGACCTAAAAATCTGCAGTACCCTCTTAAGTAGGCTTTTGAATTACTTGGGGGCAAACATCCTGTTTGAATCCAGCTCCTCCTCCTCGGCCTCAGAAAACATTTTCTCTGAGTCCTCTATGTCTGCTTCTTCCTCATCCATATAATTTATGTCAATCCCTGTAGTGTGTTCCTCTGCTGAATAGTCCCGTGTCATTTGTATTGCACCCTTATCTCTAGAGGAATTATGTTTTTCTCCTATGGCCGACTGAGATGTATAAGCATGGTCTATTCTTCTTTTCTTTTGACTGGGTTCGATGTGATTCCTTTTTATATGAATGTCATATGAGTTATAATTTTGAGTCACCGCTGTTTGGCTTGACTCATCTTGCAATGTGGAGCTGTGGTGAGTATACTCCGCCCTGTCCACCAACCCCCTTTTGGGGAGGCGTGACGTGTGGAAAAACTGCCCCATGACTTCATGAATTTGGGATGACACTGTTTCTTTAATCATTTACTGAATGTCGGAACGGACGGGTAGGGAGGCCAGGTCTGTTTATGTGCTGGGCCCCCCCGCGGGGCCCCGGGCCTGGCAACTGCTGTGGGGTCCAGCTCTCTTTTTTGGCGCATTCATTAGCCATCCCTCAATGAATCGCCTCATCTCCAAACTCCATGACCCACCGTCAGCCGCTAATGCGGTCTTACCGGCTCCACCGCTGTCCTGACTAAGCGGTGTGGCAGCCCTTCATATCTCCGCTGCTGTCGCTCTATTTTGCTCTGAAGTGATCTGCGCAGGCACGGCCACGTCAAAAGGGGGGCCGCCGTGCCTGAAGGTGTGGCAGAACCCCCCGACGCCACCTTGGAGTGTTTATTTCCAAGATGGCGTCCCGGGTTTCTGAGGTGAGCTGCTTAGTAGCCGCGTGGGCTTTTTACCCTTTTTTTCCGAATCCTTGCTTTTACTCTTCTTTTCGGTCTTCTTTCCTTGGGGGTTTTTTTTCCGACGGGTTTTTTTATCAAGCTTAAATTCGTCCACCTCCTCTTTACTAGATGAGAGGAAAATGCCCTGGAGATCTGGAGCACGTTTTTCCTCCGAAATACGATGCTCCCTTATCTGTACTGTCACTCCAGCTTCTTTGTCCGAAGCCTGCCTTGAGGCGGTCTTCTCAAGGACCCCCTGTTTTGTAGTGACCGAGCCCAACTCCGTGGTGCTACGGTTCACTTCCTCCGCCATTACGTTGCTTTCTTCTTCCTTTCCTACTGTTAGAAATTAAATGCTTTGTCTCTATCTCTAATTTTCCTGAGAGAGGGACTAAACGTGTCTAACTGTACCGCAGGAGAAAAATTTTAAATGGGGGAGAGGGACAGGGAGTCGTTATTTCTAACGGTTTAACAGTAACAGCTCGCGAACGACTCCTGCGTCAACTGGCACAAGGATCAAATCCCATGCCCTGGTAGATTGATCCTCCTGTCAGCCCAGAATGCGGTCTCCTCACTGCTAATTTAGGGTTGGAAATGGCCCCTGGAAATTTTCCCCCCCCTTTCCCCAGAGCCACTTTTAACCTTTAAAAAAATGCAGGTTCTGATCACTGATTTCTCACCTACCTTTGTCCTTTGTTTCCTTATGTTCTTGAAGTCTTCCTGGTTTTTCAGCCTATCCCTGTGCTGGTTTTAATCCCAATCAAACTGATATTTTTCTATTCTTTACACAATTTACACTGCAAAATTTTACTACCTATTAGCATTTAAACAAGTTTAACCAACCAATGGCAGCAGGAAGATACAATTACACAGATATGACAGTGCCAGTATAGGTAAGACATGGAGGTCAAATATAGGCTCTGAAAATCCCAAATGATAATAAAATCCCAATAATTTATTCAAAGTGTCTGGTATTTGTTCCAAAAATTTTCTACCAGTGGGTGGATAAATTTCAAACAGGTCCACTGAGAAATGGCTGAGATATTGAACTATTTCTTTTCTGAGGTAGTTGTCCACAGATTAACTCATTCCTTTCTCTTTCCCAAACATATGCATCAAAAATAAAATATTAAAAGTCCACACTTATGTCAGTTGTTTATATGAAACCAGATCATCTTACAAAGCACGTTCAGTAACTAAACCCCCGTTCCCAGGTGGAGCTGGGAACTCTAAAAAAAAAAAAACCAACTGCTGCCAAAGTCTGGCGAGGAAGCATGTTTTCAAAATTCCATTTGTCTTTCTCACTATAAACAGTATTCTAATAGACTGGATTGCTTAGTGAACATGAGGTTTGATGTAACTTTTTATTCTGATTCTGATTCTTACTGGAAGACAGTCCAGAAGGTAGTATTAGAAGACTGTCCAGCTCCTTGGTTGCTAGCCTCCTTCAGCTTTCTAATCTGGCCTGTAAGTCTAACAGCTAAATGAAACTGCTGGGGAAAAAGGCATCAGAGGATATGAAGAAAAATACTATAAAATTTGGGTAGTACCTGGCTCTATCATTCTATGTTGCCTCATAAAAACTAGTAAGCCTGTGTGTGTTGCTGCTTTTGAAGTTGTCAGGAAACTGCAACTGTTCCAATGTGGTGCCAACATAATCAAATGGTATAAACTACTGGAGGCATATGACTCTCCCACTGTAACAGATTCACTGGCTTCCAATTCGCTTCCAAGTTGTTGCCTCTGTGTACCTTCAAGTCATTTCTGACTTATGGCACCCCCAAAGTGCTGAGAGTGTGTGATGTACCCAAGGTGACCCAGTGGGTTTCCATGGCTAAGTAGGGAATTTAACCCAGGTCTCTAAGGTCATAGTCCAATGTTCAAACCACTACACTACACTGGCACTCTTGTTTCCAACAGTAATATCAAATCCTGCTCCTCACCTTTAAAGAACTATCAGGGTTTGGTCAAGCTTCTCCTCTCCCCTGTATATACTGCCTATTCTCTTGCATGTCTCAGCAATAAATAAGTCCTGTTACTTGTCTCAGCAATAATTAAGCATGAGGAAAGCCTTTTTGTGATTGCATCATGACTCTGGAGCTCTCATATGCAGAAGGACCACTTTACCACTTCATTACTAAACATGTATCACAAATGAAAGGTATGAGAATCTGTCTTTAATGTGTGCATGTTTCTGTTTCGGCTGAGCTATCTCACTACTTTTACTACTGTACTGTAAATGATCTCAAGAGATCTTTGAGGTATTTACTCCTGTTTGTAATTTTGCTTTGAATTTTATTTATTCCTTGTTTTTTAGTTTTGATATTGTATACTGTTTTAATAAATGTTTCATGCAGTGATCCCCTTGAACATTATTTTGTAAAGGATCGGTGTAATTTTTAAAAACATAAAAACAAATAGACATTTGTAAATTATCTCAATACTTCACTTGGTATGAACGTATTGTTTACTGCATTAAATAAAACAGGAATGTGTATTTACCTTCACTCTTGAAGATTTCCTAGAACCTTCACGAAAGGCCTGAAAATGTCAAATAACAAACCAAAAATGTCACTTTCTATGATAATTAAGGATTAAAACAAATATTATCTAGAGGAGCATAAAGACAACAATCCATTTCTGAAAATGTGCATCTTACACCAAACAAGACAGAAATTCTGTTGCACTGTGAAAAATTCAGAATTTTTCATTCATATGCGTGCTTTAACAACTTGTACAAAAACATTTAATTTTCATCTAATTTTGTATATGGGGTCCATATTATTATTGTAGCCTCAGTGGATGCTCACCAAACACAGGAACACTGTGATAATGTGGTACACAAATGAGCTGTAACTTAGGAGATGGCCTGGGTTTTATCTCTAGGGAATCCTAGGGTTTGCAGTTTGAGGGGATATTTACAATTCTCAGTCAGAGAGTTCACTGCCTTATCAAACTATAGTTCTCAGGACTCTATTGGGTGCAGCCATGGCAGTTAAAATGAAAGCATAGTGCTATAATTGTGTACTGTGAAAGAGACATTATAATCCAAGGCAGAAAAGACATTCATCATCTATTATTCAAAGGCCAGAAATTCTCACTGCTTTAGCTATTCATGACATGTATTTTATACATATTAACTTCATGAAAATGTGTTCTTGGACATATAGTCAGTTTACATTAATATATATACCAACCCTATGTTCATATCCTATGTACTGCCCCTACCCATGCTTTCTTTTCCTTCTTTTTTACCCTTTCTTTGTAATCATAACTTTTAGAAGTGTAAACAAATTTAATAACTTACCTTTTTACATTTTGCGATGTTTTGCTCTTTCTCCCCACTTTTTTTCCGTTTCTTATCTGTGACCTTGGTGACTCGTGTAGCAGTTAGAGTAATTGTGGTTGGTGTGTGTTGAAAAGCAGTATACAGCTCTACAGGAACTTCATCACCACTTTCTGTTGCACTGGTATCTCCATCTTTAAAAAAAACAGTATAAAAATTATTGTTCTCTCAGTATTCAGATATCCCTTGAACAACTACCATGTTTATTTATTTACAATACTAATGGCAAACCCCCCCCCCACAAAATTAACCATGTTTTGTAAATGATAATATATGAAAATTAAAAACCAAAACCAAAACAGGAACTCAGTAAATATATATCCACAGGATAACGCTGTGGACGGATGGATAGGGGAAACTCATATGAAATCTATATTCTGGCTATTTAACTCAGTGAATTTTCAACTTTTCCAAAGTATTACAAAATGTACACTAAAAGGCACTAAATACAAGTTCAACCAAATTATAAAATAAATACTACACTAAAAAAAGCTTTTAAAATCAAGAGTACATGCATTTCTCAGTATCTACTTACAGGGAAAAAATAAAGCTACAAGAATACCAGAAAATATCGTTTTAAGAATGTTGATCGCACTAATGCTATAAGGATGAACAAAGCCTTTGTCTTTTCTGAAAATATATTAATGTGACATGAAAAACCATTCAGTTAACAAGACTTAAAGAAAAAAGGAGATGGTATCTACCTGTGCATAGGGAACAACTGTTTCTGCCCAGTGTTCCTTTTCTGTTTAAAAAAGGTTCTGGTTTATAGAAAGCTGTAGAGAATGTATGGGGAAAGTGCGGCTCATGTTTCACATGTGATCAGCAACCCCTTTTTTGCACTCTCAAGAGCTCTCTGCTCCCAACTTGCCACATTTGTTGGGGGGTGTGTGTGTGCGCACGCGTGCACACAAGTAAACTGTGTTCAAAATGGCAGCCACTGTTCCTGGAGCAGTGATTTATCTGAAAACATGCCCCACAACTTCCCCAAGTTATTTGCAAATCACACCCCCAAAAGAGATGTCAGACTGGAAACAGATTTCTGGTAACTGGTAGGTGGTTTGGCCTGTTGCAGGTAGGCAAGAGCAAGCATCAGCTGCTGCACGCATTGAAGATGCCCACTACACTGTAGAGAAATCAAAATCTATTTTGCCAAGACCAGACAGCTTGTAGCAGTAGCATCTACGAGCATGCACAATCCTCACACAAACAGATGGTCACACAATATTCAAAATGTCCTTGAAATTTAACTTTTGGGAATACATGAAATCTGATTTTAAAAAAATCATGAGGCATGCTAAATAACCTAGTACAGGCAAAGAAACAAAATACAACAGGTAATCAATACAACCACAAAATGACTGACCAACAAAAATATCACACTATACAACCTAAGAGCAAACCACTTATTTTTCCAATTAGTTCCTGCAAACAGGCTATCAACAGGTTATATATTTGGTACATATTACCCCTTCCAACGTATGTAGGAGGTAAACCTAGTACTTTGTCTTGCAGCAGAATCCTAGCTAGATTAGTTATTAACCCTTCCTGATAAGAGCAGCCGTGCTAGGTCAAATCAAAGAGCCATATATATAAAATTCTGGTTTTTAAGAGTGGCTAACCAGTTGCCCATGGGGAGTCCAAATACAGGATGTTAGGGAAATAGTCTTTTCTGGCTGTTATTTCTCAGCAACTGGTATTCATGGGTATGTAATTTCTAAACTAGGAGGTCAGCACATAATTATTAAAACTAACAGCTGCTAGCCTTTCTACTGATGCTGCCTAATCCCCCTTTGCTGCAGAATTTCATGGTCGCGACTATATTTTACAGTAATGAATTCCTTTAATTATGCACTGTGATCTGACTTAAAATCTCCCCAAATTCAATTTCAGTGGAAATGTCAGCACATGAGAGGTATGTGGCTCCTGAGGCACCACAGCTCCTTCTACTATGGCATGCCCGAGGAGCTTTCCACAAGTTTATCAGCAGCTTTGAGACACTCTGCTTTTCATCCCACCAACAGTGGAACACTGTGGCGGAGCATGTAAAGTTTTCTGTGGGCATACCAAGGTGCTTCTAGCAATATGGGCTTCTTGCAAAGATGTCTGAAATCCCCCACCTCCTACCTAAATAAGCATATGGTAATCTACTTATTTGAAATATTTGCACCAACATTTTTTCAGTGAAAAGGATTCTTATTATGTAGCGAACAAATTTCATATAGAACTCTATATATACCCCTTAGAGTATCTGATTATTGAATTTTAAAAATAATTCCCTCCATGTACTAAAATATTAATAACTAGAACAGGATATAATTGTAAAGAAGAGCTAGTATGGTATTGTGGTTTGAGTGCTGGGCTACAAGTCTGTAGAGCAGGATCAAATTCTCATTTAGCCACAGAAACCCACTGGGTGACCTTGGGAAAGTCACACTCTCTCAACCTCAAAGAGAGCAAAGGCAGCTCCCCCTCTAACAAATCTTGCCAAGAAAACTCCATGATAGGTTCATTGTCATACTTTAGAAATGACCTGAAGGCAAACAACAATAGTAACCATAAAGATACACAGCTATGGAGTATTACCTACCTGACATATTTTCCCTTTTTCTACGCTGCAGCAACACTGCTCTTTCTTTATCTAAACTCCTGTTTGAAAAGAAAAAAAAATGAAGCTGAAAATAAACAATAATAGCTTGTTTAAACATTAAAAGTCTTCTAACCAACAGAGCTTGCAATTAACTGGAAGAAATAATTAAAATATGAGTAGCTGTTCCCACTCACTTTTGTATTTCGACTCATTTTCACTTGTTCACAGTTACTGTCTGAAGGGGCTCCCTGCTCTAGGAATTTTGCACTAGCTATAAAGCCCCGAGCAAAGCAGGGATGTACCAGTATCAAAGCATAATGGAACTAAACATGATCGCATCTGAATCCCTGCTACTTCAGCATTCCAGTTTCATAGGAAAAAAACATGCTGGATTACTTAGTGAAAGCCACTGGGACAAAATATTAAAATGTAAAGACACATCAACTGTGAGATTTTCTGTAAGCTATTTGGCAGAATAACTTCTAAACCAAAATCAAAGTAAAAATCTTATAAATAAAACATATAACGGTAAATAGTGAATGAAAAAGAATTAAACTGCAGCTGCTTATAACCCAAAGAGATTGGTATCAAATGGTGATCGCACTCAACCCTCTCAAGGATGCTGTATCTCAGCACTGAGTGAAGTGCAGTCAGTTTTCTTGGTGTTGTTAGACTGCAACTCCCATCATTTCTCAGGATTGACTATGTTGGCTAGAGTTGATGGGAGATACAGTCCAAAGTCATCCAGAGGGACACCCTTTACCCACCCCTGCTGTATTTGTTTGAACTGCATCATATTATTCCAAATGTTACCAAGTAAAAAGTCAGCTGATTAGCTATGCATGCTCCTTAGTCTCCTTCCCTCATAGATAACACATCTGCTCACAGTCCCAAGACAGTGGGGAGAGAATAATGAGTAAAAGCTCTGCCTTCAAAAAAATAAGGAACAACAACAGATTGATTATTTTTCTGATCTAGAAAACAGCAACAAGAAAAGCTGCTTGTACATTGTTGGATGAGCAACTGATAAAATACATACTTGGTTTTGCATTGTTGGTTGGTAAAGTTCCATACGCAAAGATAAAAGACTTGGGAAGTTTACATACTTTTGCCCACAGAGCAGAAAAGAGCCACATGCTCAAGTCTTACTACAAATTTTCCTTTTCTTTATTTTATTATAAACTTTTTATAAATTTGATTATTTAATTATAAATATAATATAATGATATAAATAATTTTTGAAGATAAAAAGCAGTAGCTGTTTTTCTCTCCAGTAAAGAGCACTTCCCATAAACTTGTGCTATGAACAACTGTTTTATGGATCCACATTTCTGGTCTGACCAAGAAGTCACTTCCCATAACAAGAAATTAATAGTAATTCTCAATAAAGTTTAGGAATATTGCATGTATTGTAAAAATATGGAGATTAGTTGCATAATCATACCTACAATTTCCAGTAACTATATCGCAACAATTAATTTCTTACTAGCTACATACTACTTACCTAGGTTGACAACGCTCACAGAGGTATGTATCAGGAATATGCTGCCTGTCAATCCCCATGCAATCAATGTGCTGCCAAACGCTTTCATTAAAAAAAAAAAAGAACTATTTTACTTTCACATATTATTAAGATGTACAGAGTTCCTTCTGGTCTCTCCCTGTGCTACTAGATGTTTTCCTTCCTCAAAAAGTTCCTTTCTATTATCTGAACATCCATACATTGGTTTCTTGACAGTCACTACTGACTGAAAAAATCCACAACCAAATTTATGAAAATTTTAAGACAAGACAAATCACTCCAAGGTTGCATGTGTATTAAGAGATAAACATGAAAAGTATACACCAGCCTGTTTGGCTAGCAAAGGTTCCCTGACAAAACCCTATACAGTGTTCCTTGAACTTCTAAAGCAATTTGGCAATCTTTCACAAATAAAGTTCCAAAGAAAATGACTGGTAATACTCACACTGTATTATTCCCAGCATTTCCTGGAAAACTGCTATTGCCACTTAAAATAATGCTACGTTCTTCTGTAATCACCTGGTGCCTGCTCCACCATATCACTGGTATTAACATCACAGGCTCTAGGACCCAAATCAGGGCTCTTCAATTGCTGGTCTAGCTCTTTACCACCCAGTTCCTCCCTCTTACCCTTCTGCAGGGTTAAACAATGAGTTCTGAGCTGTGATCCTTTTCAGCATGGCTCCCACTTTGCGGGCTTGGCTGGTATGTCACCTCCCCTGTCCATCCTGAAGGTAAAATGGCAGCTATCACAATGACAAAATGCTAACACTTTCACTTCTTCCATATTTGAGTAATGCCCTGCAATGCCTGTGATGGGCCTAAACATGGTTTGCTAAGGAGGAAAATGGTTCTGAGCAATTAGGGACAAAGAATGCTAGCACAAATGGTACACAATTAAAAAAAGAAAACAATCTGTGCAGGGATTACATTACCTGCATTTGTCACAACAGATCATATATCCATCATCGTGTGTAAATCCACAAATGCACCTGGTTATATCAGTTCCATAGCTTCCATCCTCAGATGTGCTGATAGTAGTAGCACTGGAGGTCTCATCAAAATTTGGAGTTGTATATATGCCTACTTCATTCTTACTTATAAGAACTGACGGAGGAGGAGACGCTGGAGGTGTTGGAGGAGGCCGTGCACCATAGTTATGGTCCTGGAAAATAATTTATATAAAATTGTCTCCATTTTAACTTTCAATACATATAGGGGTCAGTATTCTTAGTGGAAGAGGAGGGCTGGATTCAACTCCTGAGCCATCCATGGGCCAAAGGACATCAGGGGAAAGGGCAACACCCTCTGATCTCAGATGAAGTGGCCTAATGGAACTCTTCAGCTGGCACCAGAGTCAGTGGGAAAGGGTGCAACATGGACTAAATACCTGATACTCACCCTCCCATTTGGGGGAACACAGTGCGCAATGGAATCCCCACTCCTGTCTCCAATCACTGATCAGAGATAATAGGAACTCCTTTCCCAGCTGGCATCAGAGGAGAGGCTTTTTTGGGAATCTCTACAAGTTTGATGAAGAATCTCTATGGTCTAAATTAGGCCCATTAAATTGGACGCTGCACTGAACTTTTGCAAAGGAATCTATCTTACGTGGGGATTTATAGAGGATTTGATCATTTAGACAGCATCAGCACATTATGCAAGATCCTAGGCAGGACAGTCTGGTCCAGATAGCCACTAAACAATCAAACCCAGAAAACCAGTGAGATTACTCATGTGATGACTAAAGAGGTTTTCTACAACTGATTATACAAGTTGAAGTATTTAATCTTTATTCACAGAATCCTGCAGCACACTTTCAAAAAGGATCGTAAGAGTGTGACTGAACGTATACAGTAAAAATGCCTTCGTTTCCATTTTATTCATTTTCTGCTATAGCATTATGTTTTCCAAGTGTTCACTGCTTACTACTGTTTTTGTATTCACTTTGCACGCATTTGAAGAAACAAGCATCTATTTATCACTAATATGTACATCCAGGAAAACTGTTCAGCATCACTAGGCATGATGCTAGCTGAGGCTTTACATACACATTCGTTCTTCAATCATGACATAACAGAGCAGCGAAATCTGAATTGAATTTAAAGAGGAGTGTTGGAAAAAGCACCAAGATAAGAGATTTTACCTAACTAGAAAAAACCCCCAGAATCTTGCAGTATTGGACTGAACTTCTATTCCCTTTAAGAACAAGACTTATCTTTTATATATGAAGTTACTGTTCTGGTAGACACCAATGATCTACAAAATAAAAATATGACACCCTGACTGAGTTGTCACTCTGTAAAAACCAAAAACACAAGTGATCCTACAAGATGCTGCAGTGAAACCACAGCTGACAGAATCAGGTACAACTGTCACAATGCCACTAGCTATTTAATGGTGTAGTTGCTAAGTTCAATGCATCAAACTCTAGTTCATATTTAGAAGCAATCAAAACACCACACAAACAGGTGATTCAAAAAGACTCTAGATATACATGTTATTATTCTGAACTCAATCTGCATGTAACATGGCTGTTCTGTACATGAAACCGGGGTTGTGTCACATGGCTAAGATCTACCTCAACAGAACCAGATAATCTCTCTTGTGTGCAGATGAAGCAGTGGAACAGCACTATAATCCTTTTAAGGGCAACACCATGCTTCAAGCATCTCACAGGCTGCAAGACCCTCAGTATGCTGCCCTTCTGACTCTTTACCAGTATAAGCAATGGCAAGCAAGGTAGACTTGGAAGTGTCTGCCTACTTGACAAACAGAGGTGCTGGCTTAATTGATACATCACTTTGTATCAGGTTTGTCACAAGGATAGCACTTTACCTAGAGCTGTTTTAATGCATGTTTCTTTAGAAAGCAAGTTTAAAAATGCTTTCTTGTTCAAATGCTTTCGAGTACAACTGTAAAAAAGACAAAAGAAACTGAAACCTTTCTATTCTAAAAGGATATTAAGCTCTTGGCGCTTACTATGGTGAATTTCCACAACGAACAAAAGGCAGACAACTCATAAAGATATAGTTAAAGTTTAGATTACTGAAGAAACATAAATACCTAAAAAATACTTACTGCATAGGGCAGACCAATGTAACTGTGTGAATGATGAGAGCTGTTGTTATATAGCTGGTGTGGGTAACTGTTTGACTTCTCAACTACCACAGGGCTAGCTTCTACAGATTCAGGTCTAAAAATCAAGCAGAAAAGCAAAAACCTAAGATTTCATATACAGTACAAAGCATTTATGCACAGGTTCAAGGAATTATGAAGGAAACTACTAAAGAAAATCTCTGATAAGATACCAATTTTGCTGCTTATTTAAAACTTCTGCGGTGAATGAATCTGAGCTATCAAGTGAACATTTATCAATTCGAACAACGCAGACAGTGTTGTGCAACACAACATATCTGCACAAAAATGACTGTAAGACAGAAGTACACTAATATCAATAGACTTATTTTCTGTGAACACATATGAAGTGTAGGCGTTTGCCCATATGCTGTCAGCAAAATCTGAAATCCCACTAAGTCTCATCAATGACATCTAGTGGTAGAATATGTAAAGCACTACAGATTTTGAGAAGCTGCTTTTTTAAAAATACCTTTTTTGTGAAAGCATATGAAAGGAAATGTCTTAACGAGGAAGCTATTTTTCCCTTAAATCAGCATTCTGAATGTCTTCCTAAAATGTTTTTTTCCAATTATTAGTGGAGTCTCTAAACTTTAGTAGCCCTACATGAAAGAGGAAAAGTAGCAGAATATTACAAGTGCATGCACTGAAAAAAATCTTATTAAAACTCACTCTAGATGTAAAAGCAAATAAACACTGCATTTGAAAAATCTATTTTTAAATTCCACAAAATTTCAAAAAATAATTTTGCTAGAATATAACAACCGAGCTTCATTCAATACAAAGTCAAATATAACTCAGGTCGGATATTCAAGTTGTAAAAAACTATCATTTAAGAACTATTAACTTTAAATTGATTTGCCTTGGTAAAGCTCAACAAACACTGATCCTGTCTCTCATGCTCAGAAGTGGTTCAAGTGAAACTTGGCAACAGACAGTGCAGGGATGAATCAAAGGCAACTCAAATAGAACAAATTTTTACAATTTTGCAGTTATGCTATAATACTTACTCTGAGCCTGCAGCCATTTCCAAATATGAAGTTTCTGATGTGTCAACCCCCAATGGGACTACTATGCTCATGACGTTCGTTTCTGATAAATTCGATTACCATGGAGTTCTATGCATTGGTATCCAAAACACTGGGGCATGCCAGCCACAGTGCTCATTGCAAACATCTAAGTGCATCCACAAACTCTGTTTATTAAATGAAACAAAACAGAAAGTGGGAAAACTTGTTATTTCAAGACTTTAGCACATGTTAAAAAAGCTTAATAATTCTGGCCCCCTCACAGTATGAAAACAAAATTATTAAAGACTGGAAAAACTGATTCATTGCACACTTCTAATGTGTCAACTGAGGAGTAAATCCTACTGGGCTTCAAAGTGCTTACTCCTAAGTGTTTCGATTTACAAGTTCACTACGCACTACTCAGTGCATACCATGCTTCAATCATTTCCTTTTACATACATACACACGTGTATGTTAATTTTCTCTGTAGCAGTTCAAAATAAATGGATTAGTTCAGTTTATAAAATACACAAATAAAAGCAAAAAATATGAATATGTTGCATATGGATTTCACTTAAATGTGTATCTTTCTGCGCTTACACACACACACGTATGTATGTTAATAGGATATACAGCAGAGTCTCGATTATCCGACATAAACGAGCGGGCTGATAGTCGGATAGCTGAAAAAGTCAGATAATCCGGAGGGCTATCCTTGCCCGTCGCGGCTGCCATGTTTGGGGGCGTGTCTGGGACGCGGAAGTGCCTACAGCCACGCCCCCAAGCAGCTGCGACGTCAGATAATCCGGAATGTCGGATGACCGAAGGACCAATAATCGAGACTCTACTGTAATTGTGTTTTACTTAGGTTTCTTTAGCAAATTAATACAGTACAAATAGAAAATCTGTTAAGATAATTTCAAATAAAGAGTTATTACTTGGTGATTTAAAACTAGGGGTGGACAAATGACATCCTACATCAGCCCTGTGAAGTAATTTTCTCATCTGCTCCATCTACCCAACAGCAGTCAGAGGGCTGGATTTCTCACACTACTTTAGGCCATCTGTGCCTAATATTTCTGCCTAGTGGTTCAATCTCTCTCCTCTCCCACCAACCTATAGAAACAAGCTGATTATATCAGTGCTTAGATGCTATCCAAATTCCAAAGCTAAAAAGAGCTATCTTTGATCAAAATAGGCAATTAACAGTGTGATCCTATCATGTCAATAAAAAAGTATAGTCCCACTCAGTTCCATGGACCTTACTCCCAAGTAAATGAGAACTAAGACAAGCCTGGGCAATTCTACAGGTAAGGGCAGTAAAATCTGAAGACAGGGAAACCACCAAACCAAAGCCCTCCTGCGCTCATACCAGCACAGCAGAGGGGAACAAAGCATTTTTACTTCTCCTTTTTCAGGAAAATAGTGTGGTTTTTTTTTTTCAACAGGAACCTTAGCAGATGAGCTAAGCACATGCTCAGAAACACCACCCTCCTTGCAACGTCCTGGAACTGAGAGGGCTTTAGAGTGTGTAGATATAAAACTTCTCCCCAATTCACCCCAGCATCCCTCCTAATCTGCCCCCGTTTTCCTCTATTGACCTTGCAGCTCAATTACTGGAGAGGTAAGAGCCTTGGGTTTCTGGAAGAAGGGATCACATTTCCTCACTCCAAGACCAGATCTACTCTTAATGGGGGAGAACTGATCTATCCTGTGCTTCCTGGATTCCTCCCCAGGACAAAATTATTCACACCTAAAAATGATTTAGGCTGAATGTCAATCTACCTCACTGCAGACTTTGTTCAACGTAAAAGCTATTTTAAAAATCCCTGTGGAAAAATCTATATTGCCTCATCTTCAACGATTCTAGTTCATGCTTCTTATACCCTTTAAAATCAACTTTATCTTTTTAAAAGTCTAGAGTTAAGGTAAGTGGGTTCACAGTTTTATGGCACCAAAAGAACATTAGTTACACTTCAGTTAAATTTATTACATAATGCTGACAACAAATGTTATTTAACAAAATCTGACAAATCTGAATTATATTTTCAGTACCATTTGCACAAGTCATTTGTAGCTCAACAGGTTTGGGTTGTGCGTATGTTCCTCATGAGTACTTGCAGTAAAGTGTTTTTTTAATGCGTACTATACTACATATAAGTATGTCTGCTTAATAATCTTTTACATACATTCATGCCTCAGGCATTTTCCTGTGTGAAACAAGCCAGCTGTTTTTAGGAGGAGCCTGAAAACGACTTGCATAGATATACCTCCTCCAAACACAGCCAGTACAGGGCTCTTTTTGTAAGAGTTTACAATCTGAGCTTTGGATGTAGTCCTTTCTTTTTAAATTGATTCTTCAGAGAAAAAGTCTGTTGCAGTTCTTTAGTAAGGCCAACTACAACTGTAGCACCGGAAGTTCTGCAGCTTTGAGTCTTATTTGGGACTTTTTTTTCCTGTGATTTTCTCTTCCTTTATTAAGATTTTTGTAAATCAAGCTACTATTCAAATGTAACTGTCCATCAAAGTGTTGTTCAATCAACAGTGCATCAACAGTAGTACATGGTATTAAGGATTTAAATTCACTGTACTCATTCTCTCAGAGTAGAAAACGTTCTGCAGTTGTAAAATATGTATGTAATAGGACAGATAAGCACACCTAATGTGTCTGAACTATTTCGCTGCTTACCATCTGTTCTGATTGCCTCAGCAGGAATGAAACTGACACATCTGTCAGAAAAATGCAGAATAAAAAAGTTGGTTTTCTAAAAAGAGAAAATAATCTGAAAAGGAGACACTAGTTATTTTAGACGTATGCATCTATTACAAGAATGTTATAGCTTTAAAGGTAATGATTGATTCCAGTTTTAGCCATACTTATACAAGACCCACTGAAACAAAGAAGAAATTTTGTTGTATCTCATTTAGGATCTACTATTTTCAATGGATCTACTCTGACTAAATCTGAATTAAACCCTGTGATTATTAAATTCCGGATTTTTTTTAAAAAAGTATTTCTTTATTAAAGTTATAATCATGTGCTTTTTTATTTTCAATTTCCCTATTCAATGACACAATATGACTATGAAATGCAAAAGAAATTAAGGTAATTATGATCAGAATCTTGTTTGGCTTGAAAGTCAACCAAGTACTACAAAATAACATTATATACTATATATACTACTTCCTACTACAAATCTTAACACTAGCATTATTTTTGTACTAACGCAGCTATATGTATTTAATACAAATTTTGCTCCTTACTACATTCAAATGTAACTAGTTATACTAACATAGTCTCGCATACCATAAGAACTATGCTTGTCTTCATGGACCACTGTTCTCAGGGAAGCAAGAGCAGTGCATCTTACTTCTACTTGACAGAAAAAAATGTTGTTGCTTTCCAGAGGGAAGTTAATTAGCAGCTGCATACTCTTCTTAGTGTTTGTTAAACTTTCTTCCAGGACTCAACTGCTAATAAAGCAAGCTGCATTAACCAGAACCCCTGATCAGACAGGGGAAAAAAATTAAAAAACAGATTCTCCATCTCCACAATTTCTCAGGAGGCCAAATCTTGAGACCCTTCAAGTGAAGCAAGGGGCAGGCAGTCCCAATTATTAAATGCTGTACATTAGATTTCTGCAATAATAGCCTAAAACAATACTGTTAGCCAATTTATTGGGGCACACTGAAATTTTCTAAATTATATCCAACTCATTTGCTAAGAGTTACGGTCCAGCTGTTCATCTAAATCATGAGACACTGCACTGAAAACTGATCCCTGTGGAATCCACTTGATACCTCTTTCCAGTTTGCTGCTGATCCATTCATTATTACTGTCTGGATGAAGTGGTTCAACCAATTGCAGTAACTCATCTTTATTACCTGAAAGCAACAGGCATCCCATAACCATGTTGTTATATCAGATAGCTCTAAAAGGTTTAAACTAGGCCATACACTGCATTTGTAACAATAACTCTTTCAATTCTATCATATTCTCACAGTCAATCTGAAAATTTCAGAAAAAGAAACAGTGAATTGGATTTCATACTGACATTTACTAGACAGCATCATACTAAAATGTGGTTTTGAAACTAAATTTGCTTATGGGCTAGTACTGTAGAGGTAGTATAAGGCAGTATGCCAAAGCAGGACACAGAGGTCTCTTTATATCAGGCAACAGAGGATATAGAAGGAAGGTGGAAAGAAGCATTCAAGTGAGAAAAGACATGCAGCTGGAAGCAATAAGAGGGTGCAGCACCATTGCTAGGCAGGAATCCCATACATCTCTGCCTTACATCTTTCCCCCATTTCATTCTAGCAATAGGCTCCAGCAATGAGATCTTGTATCCTTATTATTCCATCCACCTTCCTACTACAAAAATGATACTAAAACTTCTTGGAATATTCAGTCCATTTAGTAGTGTTGAACTTACATTATAAAGTGCAAAAACCAAGTACAGTAGAAAGACAGTATCCAGAATTTATGTATTTGTAAATCTACTGTGATCCAGCTTCAACATCTTTATGAAACAGATTTTTATTCATCTGAAGTATAGTGAAAAAGCGATCTAGAAGTGACATGCGGCAGCCGCTGTCACACATTTTTACTGTTTAACACTACCCCGCCTTCTGCTGGAAGGAATTCTCAAACCACTATAGTAAGTTTTGCTTATAACAAACAGCATTATTTAATACTGTAATCCACATCAGCCTAACATAACACAGTTCACACTGCTGCTGTCAAACTCTTCCTACTTAACCAACCAGATAGCTTAGTACAGCACTAAGCATGTTGAATTATGAACAGAAACTTAATTCAAATCTTATTTCACCCATGAACTCACTCAATGTTCTTAAGTAATGTAAAATTACTCAGCAAAAATAATTTATTCTGTTACTTGTTATTATGATGAAAAGTCACCTTTATTATTTTCACTGCTCATTATTTTTCTCTTACTGTTTGAGGGTTGAAAACCTTTAGCACTGATAATAAATTAGCATAAAATACAAACATTTCCTGTCAAAATATCTCTTAACGTACCATCCACAATACCTACCAACTGTTACTCATTGAACCACCAGAATTACTTTGTTCTTAGTTGGCACACTGCTTTTAAAACGTCTCGCCAAGTACTAACTAGTTACAGGTATCATGACATATTTCTTCACTACCACTCTCTAGTTATACCAGTTTACGCCACAGAAATGATCACCTCAGATATTGTGTAAGAACACTTAAAAACCATTATATGACTGTCAACTGTTATGACAAATAAAATACAGCCCAGATAGACATGCAGGGCTTTGAGCTACCTGGGCTTCTGCTGAGTTGGACTTTACCCAGCACAATTCTGCACTGTGCTGAACGATATCACACTGTAAACTAGCTTTGAGCCACATATTTTTAAATGTATTATTATCCTGCTAGCCGCCATTGTTCACAGTGCTGACAGGAAAGTTAAATATTGTATCAAAACAACTATTTTCTTACACTGATAATATTTTTTAACTAAGATTACTAAAGTATTTCCTGTGAAGTAATTAGATATTTTAACAAGTGACATTTAATTTGTACTAACAAACCATGGTTTCTAATCATGGTTTAAAGAAGCAGCCCAAGCTATGGCTTGCCAATTCGGATGTGACAGCAATGAATGGCATTTGGCCTCACACAATTACCCTTCCCATCCTCCTCTTTTGGACACTAGAAGGAAGGGAGTCAATGCTTATGCTTTCACTTTAGCAGATACTGTAATTCTCACACACAAACTTATGGACCTATTCTGTTCTAACGACAAATAAAAAAAAATTGAAACCCAGGGTTTGACCTTGGTTTGTTTAAGCAAACTTTGGAAAGAACAAAATACACTTCTTTAACTCTTGTCCTCAAGCCACCAAATTACCCAGCATACACCATATCAAGTCTGATTTTACAAGCTAACCAAGGTTGGTCTATTTAGTACTTGGGCAGGAAGCCACCAGGACATTCTGGTGATCTTCATATAGGACTAGAAAAGAATATTGCCTCAAACCCTGGCTAAATGCACCAATGGTCTGACTGGTTATAAGTCAGCTTATAAGGTAGTCAGAACCCACAGTTCAGAATCCAAAAGAATGAACTTTTGTTCATTCTTGAGCATAAAACCACAGTATACAGTAAATATTTAAACACAGTCATAAACTCTTTCCTCCCACCCCACCCCTTTATCAATGCCATTGAGATTGAAGTCATTCAGAAACATGGGGGAGGGACAGAACAGACAAGGTCTAAATTATGAAGCTTCTTGTATCTTTCTGAATGCTGAAAATTCCATTTCCTGATCTCAAACCATCACTATTTTTTATCTTACCTTCCACATTCTTCCTTTCTTACATCTCGGCTGTCTATAAATCTTACAAATATGATATCCTAGTATACTAGAAGCTGTTTGTGGCTGTGTGCCTTCAAGTCATTTCTGAATTATGGAGACCCTAAGACAAATCTTTCATGGGGTTTTCTTGGCAGAATTTGCTTGGAGGGGAAGCTCTTGCCTTAACTCTGAGGCTGAGAATGTGACTTGCTCAAGGTCACTCAGGACGGTTTCATGGCTGACAGGGTTTTGAACCCTAGTTTCCTAGTCCAACACTCAAATCAATACACTACACAAGCTCCCAAAAACCCCTTACACCAGAGTTTTCTAGATCCAAAATGACACTCAAGTGTGGTTTAAAAAAATCAGGAGGCTTGACATTCCATTTCACCTTCTAAACTAACCAGAATTTTCTTGTGCATCAAAACTCTTAAGAGCTCTTGTTTGTTTGACAATAATGAAACAAGCCACCACCAAAAACCAAAGTTTGAAACTGATTTGTTAAAAACAAATTCTGAAACAAATCAAGATTCACAAAATTTCACCCCCCCCAAAGTTCATTATTTGGCATGTGGTAGATGGCCAGCATGGTGTAGTGGTTTGAGCGTTGAATTATGATCCTGGATACCAAGGTTTGATTACTTGGCTACAGAAACCCACTTGGGCATGTCACACACTCTCAGCCCCCAAAAACTCTGTGACAGGATCACCTTAAGGTCATCATAAGTTGGAAACAAATTGAAGGCGCACAACAACCACCACTGATGGCACATGTTAGTACACAACCTTAAGGTTTGCCACAGTTCATATACAATTGTTTAATGCTACTAAGGAAATGGCCCAGTAAGTTCAAATGCAGATCAGAAGGATTTCCTAACTTTGTTCCAACCATTTCCTGTGTAGCACTTGGCAATGCCAATTAAAATTAACACAAATGAAGTCTCCTTCAGTTTCTGACTTTGTTGTCAAGCTGATGATTCCAAGTTTAATCTAGAAGGTTGGAAAAGACTCAGAGTCAATCTAACTTTAACCCAAGTTCATGCTCATTCCAAAAATGCACTGAATCAATCTATATTTTTATTCTGAGTTCTGAAACTAGATCCTGAAACTACAGAATTGCCAATATCTCAAATGATTAACCACACTACAGAATCTAGAAACACGACATTATTGCAATCTTTCTTCTGAAGTAGATTCCAGGCTTTCCATTCTCAGAAAGTCAGTCTACATAGAATAACCTTATCTTTTTGCATGAAAAACTGTGCTGACTGAGAAGAAATTTCAAACTTTTGTGGAGCTGATAAATTACAAACTATTATAAAACTGGTGATCCTATCAACCCCAGGACAACACATATGCACTTATAACTGAAATCAGCAAAAACAAACAAACAAAATGTACAGATATAGAGTACTATTTGTTTACAATATTTCTAGTAGTATTATACACAGTACTTCTAGTATTTACCATACCTCTGTATAAAGATTACTATTTATTTACAATACCTCTAAGTACATCTCTTGAATACACACAGACACATACATGCATGTGCACACATAGACACATGCCCCTTGGGAAGGAGAGGTTTTTTTTTCACCTTTGTCCTCATGAAGTGAGAGGGGAAATTCAACAACAGTCTCTTCCATAAAATGGTTGTGTTGTGTGCCATCAGGTCATTTCTGACTTACGGTGACCATAAGGTGAACCTATCATAGGGTTTTCTTAA
The DNA here is from genome assembly GCA_948472985.1 of Iguana delicatissima. Lineage (NCBI taxonomy): Eukaryota > Metazoa > Chordata > Lepidosauria > Squamata > Iguanidae > Iguana > Iguana delicatissima. Next base: position 105,537 of record CAOKZL010002171.1, read on the forward strand.
CAAGATTTATTCAGAGGTGTGTTGCTTTTTGCTTACCTCTGAGACTGCACTGAATGATTAAGATGATAAAATGGAATGGTTAGGATAATAAAAATGCTGTATACAAAAAGGGAACTAAAAAAACAGTCCTGTGGCCCCGTGGCCCTTGCCTTCTATAGCAACAGCAGACAATAAAATAAACTGCTATCCCCTTGCCCTTCCCTTTGAAAATGTAGGGCATCGGTCAGGATCTGCGTCTTTCTGAATCCTATTACATTCTATCCTACTTCCATTACTGTATAAATATATGTTCTTTATATCCGAGACTTTAATCTCAGGTATTACATATTGCATCTGAAGAAGCAGGCTTATGTCTGTGAATGTTCATGCTACAATAAAAACCATTTAGTACTTTAAAGATGCCGACACATTCCCCCTCCCTCGTTTGTATGCTGTAAGAAAATAACATGGCCACTTCTTTGACAACTAATATAAACTGGTCTCATTATTTCATTAATTCACTGGATACCGCTTTTGATAACTTAAGATTAATCTAACATTTGTTCGTTCATTCATTCATTCATTCATTCATTCATTCATTCATTCATTCAGCGTATTTGTAAAATAGGATTCTTATTCATTTTGTAAATTGGGCTTTACTGTCCATAATATCAATTTTCTGTTTGCTCTGATAACATCCAAGAGCAACAGTCACTGAGCATTTTACTGCTTTGCTTTTTTAATGTGCAAAATCCTTCTCACTCTGATAACTTCCACTCTGTAACTTTTGTCATTGTTTCTTTCCTGTTGTTTTGGAGCATTAGGTATAACAGCAACACACACTTACAGTCAAATATGTGCAGCTAAGAATTCTACATAACATCTGCACTGAGAGAAGTATTAAATCAACAAGGGACATTTTAATCTTCCCATTCTATGTTTCACTTCTTTATGTTACATGCCTGCTATCATTCCTCCCCATTCTTCAACAGGAAACGCCACTTCTGGATGTGAGGGCTGGTCTTGAGGCAGGTGCTCCAGCAAAGAGCTACTCTGATTAGGAACCAAGCCAGAATCAGCAAATTGCTTAGGCCAGACTCCTATCCTATTGGCTCCTTGTGTCACCTGATACTTACTGAGCTGGAAGCTATAGTAACTTATCCTAGCTATGCAAAGCCGTGCCAATGCAGCACAACAGTGATCGGGCTGTTGGTTCCCTTGCCTTGTAAGCTGTTATAGCAATGTAGGACGTAAGGAGTCAAACCAGTCTCCTACACAAGACAATTAATTCCTTTTAGCTGCTTTCACATTCTTTCAGTTAAGGGAACATTTACCTGGAGCACACTACCATTGGAACCCCCCCCCCGCATATGTTGATGAAACTTTACTGACTGACCAACTTATCTAAAGAGAATGTTGGCACTCTCCTGTTCCCCTCACAGAACACAATGGAAACCAAGCAAAGAAACAGGTGCACTGTATATATATTTTAAAAATAATCTTATCACTTGAACTATGCATTGCAAGATTTAATGACTGTGACTATAAAGTCAGGGGACAGCACCATATTATCTACACAGGTTCTGAAACTAACTTATAAAGAATTAAGAATACAATTCTTATACAGTGAACACAATTATTCTGACTGGTCTTCATGATACTAATACTGCTGGCTCCAATGAACAGTTTAAAAAAAGGACAGTGAAACACTTTTTTTTTCTGAATAGTAAAAGAACTTAAAACACCTTAATACAATTAAGCTCTATTCTACTTCTAGAACACAGTTGGGATATTTAAAACAGTAACAGCTGTCAGTTTCAAAATAATAGTCATTTGTTTTGCAAACAGAAAGGCTTGAGGACCTTCCAGAGCTATACAGCCTTGGGGTGTATTTCACCATATTTAAGTGTATGAACTGAGTTTCCTGAGCAAAATTTGTGACAGTCTAAGAATTCTAACTTTCATCTGGAAAAGGAAGGGGGGGAGTTAACATCGATTAGATGTACTGAATCCATGTGTGTATCTCAAAGTTAGAAAATTAGAAAAAGATTCTGTGCAACTCTTAGTACCAGTGAACAAGATATCCCAAGGCTGCTATGCAAATTGTGTCATAGCTACTATTCCTTGCCCCTTTTATCTAAACCACTTTTCTGTGGCATTTCCTTCCACACACTCCTCCTTTTTAGAAGTCACCATCCCATTTTTTTAAAAAATGATTTTGAAAACCACCATTCCAAAAGGCTAAAAAAGTAGTACAAAGTAAATGTCATTGGCACAATATCAGTTTCATTTTTAATGCACTCTGCAAAATTCTAAATTTTCTAGGATGTTGCCATGTTACTCTATTTCAGTACAAAGAACGAAGAGATCAAAGGAGCAGTTTGGCACCTTTAATAGTAGCCCATCAATTTTAGCATGAGATTAGAAAATCTAAGTAATTTCACAGAACGTAGTCCACAAAAGCCTGTGCTAAAATAAATGGGCTAAAGGTGGCTACCACAATTATTCACCGCTTCAACTCTTTAAAAAGAACTGTGGCTTTCTAGAAATTTAGAGCCCAGAAGTAAAGATGAATCTATTTTGACACGTGGAAGCAAAATACAAGCAAAAGAACCTTTAACAACTGTACCAATTCATTTTACCATACTTAGGGTGATTATACCATAAGCCAGAAGATACATAACTTCTGTCCTAAATCAGAAATGCATTCAAGATAGTACATTTCAAAAATTCAAAGAATATCCTATGGAACACTGGAAATTGCCGTTTAGGGAGGAGTATTTAGACTTCTCAGATGGTAAGCTTTAGTGACTCACCCTACTACAAACTCCACAATTCCACAGGAGACTGCCACAGCAGTTAAATTGGAATTAGTAGCATCATGGTTTAGTGACAACAAATGGGAATTCTGTTTTGGACATTATTTTGGACTTTCCTTCCGACATTAAAAATATGTACATACTTTTGAGGGAGAGGAAGAGACAGAGAACTGTGCAGTGACCTTTTAATATTCCAAAAGGCGAAACTGAAGAATACAGTACTCACTAATTTTACTATAGATATTGACTGTATTATCGCAATTCATAATGTTTCAAATGCACACAAATAGTTTATAACTATTTCAACTATAAAAAATGCATACAAAAACTCCCATCAAAGTTAACAAGTTTTTCTTACATTACACTTATACTTTATTTAGAAACAGCAGAACAAATTCCCCCCAAATTTAAATAAAGGTTATTTTAGTTCTAGAATGATCGAATGTTTGATTTTATGACAAATGCGCACACACTGCATTACACGACAAAAACCTTTCAAATATCATAGTCTAAAGAGAATAAACAAAGCTCTACATGTGACTTTAAGGATATTTGCTGTTTACTATAACACTACCTGATCACTGATACCAAAGGCACAAATTTTGAAATGCATCCAAAATACTAAAACCAAGTAAAGCAAAATCTAACTGCTACACAACAGGACTAGTCACTACCATAATAAGTTAAAGGCGCATGTTTTTTCCTTCAGGTTACAATGCACTGAAAGAAGCAACAATGGCATACTATAAGAAACCTAGAATACAATAAATTATATGCCTTCTACCACATGTGGGTTTTTGAATTTTTTTCAACTAACACAGGACTCCACGTTAGTTAAATGTTCAGAACTTTCCACATGCAGTTTACTAGCAAGAAACCATCATTTCACAGACTAATTAAAAATTAGCACTTGGGCTACACATTCGATAATTTAAAGAATAATGTATTTTTATATTCCAGGAGTGTAACAATCCAACTGCTTGCTGTCAATTACGCTCCATGTTAGACAGGATTTCTATCTGTGGCATCGCCTTGGTGAAAATCTCAAGGACCAACATGTAGCAGATGTCTTACATGGGCTAGATCCAAAGGCCTTATTGTGCTCACAGAAAAAGCCCTTCCAATCATCACATAACACTTCTGAGAACAGAAACTCCTTTCATGAGCAGAATGAAGCCCCTGGATCAATCAACCCATACATACAACCCAACATGCAAAAATTAATGTACTGTGGTAAAGATTCTGGACTACCTTCAATTGCTACTCTCAACCAGACCAGACCCACTTAATCAGTGGGACTTACATAAGTGCTGGATTATCAGTCAATAGTTCTACTCTAGTTGAGACTAGCAGTTGGCTTTAGGCCTTGGTATTTTAAAACTCCTCTAGAGCATGAATAGGAGAATGTCAAACTTCAATTTGTGTGTGTGCAGTTGCTAGAATCCTGCGTTTCACCTGGGGTCTAGAGGATTGGCCTACACTTTTAAAGGAAAAAACAGGGCACCTCTGAGCACATGCTAAACCCTCCAAAATATTTTAAAGACCAGAACTGAGGTTATAGTCCTTATACATACTCATCCCAGATTCTCAGTTTAACTAGCTGGGGGAGGAGAGAGACCACTGATGCCTTTGTCAAATAACTGTGAATTGGAAACCCTTTCCAGTGTTCCACAAACAATCCAGATATCTATCAGTAATTCCTACCTGCTGCCCATGCTTGTTTAGAGGTCCAGTAACAGCAATATTCTCTGCCTTTATTTGGTTTAACTTGTTTTATGCTCTATTGTCCAGCATTTATTAAAATAAATTTAATTGTGAAAATAACTATCAGAATCTAACCAACGGAATCTAACCACTTGAATCTAACCACTTGAATATTTCTAGATTTCTGATTAGTTCTTCTGATGTCATTTATGATATGAAAGCACAGATCAATCCACAATCAAATTAAAGAGTTGTTGCACTTATTGAAAATATTAGGAATAAAAAGGCAACTTATGTTCACTGAATTAAAAGCTCTTATCTTCTGAAGTCTGTATCACAAGTTGCTTTTTTTCCCCATTACTACGAGCAGGAAAAAAGGTATGTCTTATGTAAAAGACCAAGGAGGCAATCCTATACACACTTTAGCCCCACTGAATACCTCTTAATTCTAAGTAAACATGCACAGAATTGGTCTACAAGTGAAATATATTAATATACTTCCATATATGGAAACAAATATAAAATTGTAGTAGTACCATGACCCCCACGTTAAAATACAGTGTTTTGTATATTGAATTAATACATTTCAGAGTGACCAACACTACAGTGAGGTTGTTTTCTCTAAATTCTAGCCAATGCTGTGTCTTCAAATCATCTGTTAATTGATGATTACCCTTTGAATTTCATAGGGTCTTCTTATGCAAGGAATGCTCAGAAATGGTTTTGTCAGTTCTTTCCTCTGAAATATAGCCTATAGGATATGGTATTCATTTGCAGTCTCCTGTCTAAGTACTAACTGACCCCAACCCTGCTTAGCTTCCACAATCAGACAGGATCTGGTGCTTTTTCCATGTAGTCAATGGTTCTTGCAAATCTTCAACATACTTTCTTATTTTCAACTTCACTGCATATTTGTATAAGCTTGGGAGACAGCTGTTACCACCTTTGAACTCCAGATATTTTTCTGTTTTTTTTTTATTCTACCAGCAATTACATTTTTACTGTAATGACACATTAGCCATCATCTTAATGCCAAGGACCTGCCTTAGAAACATCAGGACAGGAGAGAAGCCACCCAATGTCTGAACCACACAGACGGGAACAAGTGAATCAGTAAGAGGCCATACACTGAGCCCACTGATGGCTACCTTCTAATTCAGTTTTTAAATGGTAATTAGAATATTATTTAGACTGCAGTCTTAAAAATACTAATCTGACAATAACTAGCATTGAGGACAGAGAGAATTATTTCTCAGGATGTGTGCATAAGGATTGCATTGTTACGCTACAATGCCATGAACAGCTAGCTGAGAGTAAGTCCACTGAATAAAATGGACTTATTTCTAAGTAAGCATGTGGAGATTGAGGCTGTGAAATGAATAATTCCAAACTGGTAGATCAGACCCACCAGCAGGGATGTAACATTGCCAGCAGTGAAGGTTAGGAACAATGTAGAACAAAGGGTTTAAGATGGCTTCAATTCTATATGAAGAGATTAGATTGACAGGTGGGTTCTGAACAAACACAAAATTCTAATGATGGCTTCTTTCAGCATATTGTTAAGAAATTATGGAACATGTAACAAAAGAGCACTCTTGCCAGGGCATCAGTGTTAATGTTATTTATGTTGGAATACTATTTGGATCAAAAAAACAAAACAAATGTTGTCAGTGTAAGCAGTAAGATAAAACTAGATTTTTTTTATACATGAAAATTCAATGAGTAATTGAGCTAAAACTTTATACTCTTATGAATACATCACAAGTTTTTAAAAATATAATCTTGCTGTTCCAAATTTATGAGAGTATGCCATAGGATATATACACATATCATTAAAAGAGGAGTAATCTTGACAAGGGTAATGTTTCTGGACAATTATTATACTATACTATGCTTAAACCATCAAGTTCTAGGATTCACAACACACTTGAGGGCATATAGGAACAGCTTTGTAATACATACCTTGTTCTCTCTCTCGGATATCTAAGAAATAGGCTGTCAATTATGCAAGACAGTGAAAGTTACCATATGCAAATTAATGCTGTTAAATGTGGGGATGGGATCCATTGCTAACACTTCTCTTAGGGCTTTTAAAGTCCAGAAGTCCCAAAGATACCCCAAAGCTTAAATATGGGCCTCAACACATTTAAACTACAAAATCATAAAAACATAAGGAACTCAAAACTTTCTGAAACTGAAACAAATACTGTTACATAAACCTGCTACTCTTCATTGTATTCAACAAAAGTAGAAATACATTCCTTTATTTACTCAGCAGGTAGTGGGGGAAAGCTTATTAGCTGTAAAAAGTGACTGCCTTTTAATGAAATCTCTATTCACTTGTGACCTACTCATTTAGGGTCTTTAAAAACATCACTTTTCATACAGATGTATGTATTCCATATGCATAAAGAAAAAAAATTGTAGAAAAAAATATATACAACGTGTAGTAAAAACTCAAAGGGAACTGGGGCAAACACAGAAGTTCTAAATTTCTCTGTATAATTCCTTGGGGACCAAACAAACTATGAAAATACACATCCAATAGGGCCAGGCTATTAATAGATTAGACATTATACTGTTTGACAGTGATATCATAGTCTCTAATGTAGTATCCTGTTCAGTCATGTTTAAATTTTTCTCAATTTTTAAAACTGTCTTAGGTAGGCATCATAGCACAAGTCTAGTAGATGGGGCAGAGAGGAACTTGTCCTCCATTTTACAAACAAAAGTGAAAAGATTAATATGGTATGCATATGAACTCATTTCAAACATACACAACCATGGCAGCTACACCAGTCCCTCATCTTTCTCCTCCCCTAAGACTGGTCTGGTTGATTTGCCTTTCATACAAATAGCCAATAAAATTAATCAGCTGAAACACCGCATTTTAATGGATGTAAAGATGAGACATGTTTTTGTTCATGACTAGAAGAAGACAGCTTTTTGAATTAAGCATATTAAGCCTATAATGGGCTGCAGACAAACGCACTGCATGGGGTGTGGAGGACCCGAGCTGATTAGATTACCACAACATCAGCCTGGGGCCGCCATTTTTAGAATCTCTAAAGGACAAAAGAGGGAAATTACAGTTTTTACTCCACTTTTATTGAAAGTAACTTTAAAAGTACTACGTGTCCAATCCCGCGGTCATTGTAGGTCATCCATTTTTCAAAATATTGTTTTAATTTCTCTTAAATATGCCTTTACAAGGAAAAAAAGCGTTCCATTAGTAACCTTTTAAAAGGTAATATATATAAACCGAGGCGAACACACTTAAAATTCCAACGCTTTGTCATCAATGTAGCGTTTTAAAAAGTGGTCTGTATTAACTGTGAAGCCCTTTGCCTTTAATCACCGCACATTCCTCGATGATTGAGTACTGAGGACTACAGGACCTTGCTAATTGGACTGTATTATGTTTCTTCTACCCTATTTAGTACTACACAGTGGACCGTTTGTTTCTCCTCCCCCATGTCTGCAGCAATGGGGTCTATTCCACAAACTCTTTTCAAGAAAGAGGCATTATTTGCGTCGTTCAAAGGATGCGGACGCTGATCGGAAGAGTAAACTACAACACAGTGATCCTGATAAATATAGCCGCGTACTACCAGTTTCAAAGATGGGGATCTGGGATAATCCCCACCTGCCACCACCCCCTTTTATATTGCCACTGAAAGTCCTCAGAATGGTTCGCCGTTTGCCTGTATTATCCCACAGCGCAGAAATGAAAACATGGAAGGTAAATGAGGTGGGGGTGTGTGCGTGTGGAAAGGAACATTAGGCCCCTAACGAGCCATATTAGTACTATAACAGGGGAGGCACACAGAATAAGCTTTTTTCACCCCTCTTTCTCTCCCAAATCCGACGTTTGTTCCTGAAGCCAGACAGTTACGGAAATGCAGTTTTACTGGGCAACAACGTCCTCGCGATTTCTTTCTTTGAACATTAAGTGGAAGGCTGGCATAACTGCCACACATATACACACACAAATCCCTCAGCAACTCCAGTTACAATAACGCGCCATATTCGTAAGATACAGAGACTCCCTTTCTTTTATAAGTCAACCACACGGTACGACCAGGCGAAAATCCGAAGTAAAAAGCACAACATTCCCAGTTCTGAATAGCGGGGGGAGGGGGAAGAAAGGAGAACTGGGATCACAGTATATAAACACATACACATATTCATATACCAGAAATAATGAGATGTTCCTATACTTTTAACCTTCCTTTTTAAAAAGGTTCCTCCCCTCTCCCGTTCCTTCTCAGCCACCCATCACAGGGCATGACAGTCACAAAATAAGGAGGATAATGATGGCAGACTCACCTGTATTGATCACAGGCCAGGCAGCTGCACCCCCTTAACTGAGCCCCTCTCTATCCCAACCAAAACAATGCAACCGTCCCACTGCGGATGTCCCTAGCCTCAACAGGACCCAGCCTTCAACAGCCTGTGGGAAAGGGGGAGGGCCAATGGCAGGACCCCAAAGGTTGTTCGCTGCACTGAGCCCCGCGGGGACCGGCTCAGAAGCGACTTTGCCTCAGGACCGCTGCACAACCCCCTAACCGCCGCCGCTGCCTCGGCCGCCGCCGCTGCTCTTGCTCCGTGTCTCCCTCCTCGCAGCCGCCTACGCTCCCTCCTATGTCACTGCCTCTCTCTGGGAAAATGGCGTCCGCTCTCCCCCCTCCCTTCCTCCCACTGCACGGGGTTCACCCGTCCCGCCTGGCAGGGGCAGGGTTACCAGGGCGAAGCCAAAGAGCCGCCATTTTGCTTATGGGCTGGAGTTCGGTTTGTGCCCGTAAAGGAAAGCCCTCCTTCGGGTCCATTTTGCAAAAGCTGAAGGAGTGGGGCGGATGGAGGGGGAGGATGGTTTCCTCGGGGAACAAAAGCTGATAAAATGACGGGCAAAAGGCGAGATAAGACCGAAAGCCGGGCGCGGGGGGGGAGCGCCGCTCGGAATGGAGGGCGGATTGTTGTCCTCCAGAGAACTGCTGGGACTGCCGGGAGGAGATGGAGGAGGGGCCCGGCTTAGGGGGAGTTGTTTGGGTTGGTGACCAGGCGTCGCTCCAGCCTTCACAGACGGTGGGGGAGGGGCAGGGCGCGAGCGGCGTCCCGAGAGGCTATCGGGTGGCTGACGAAAGGATTTACTGCCTAAGAACGGATGAGAAAACCTTGCTTCCAACCCTTTCCGTGGGTGCCTTTGAGAAAGACAGATCCTATTACGAGCTACAAAAAATCGTTGAAACTGGTTCAAGCGCTCCCGGCGTCAGTTATCTTATGGCCGGGCTGAGCCGGAGTGCGAGAAGTCTTTTCTCCCGTCCGCTGGCAAGGGGTATTATCTGTTAGCGCGCTCGCCAGAGACCGACACGAAGCAGAACAAAAGCCAGCGCTGTCAGAAAGTGCCCTTGTGGTGTTAGAGACGCCAAATATGCTTACTCAGAAGCCCCACGCGATGGGGTTGACTTGCTAGTTAGATAATGCGCCTGGGATGGGATTCTAGTCTAACGCTTCTAAGAATCATTACGAGAAGCTTGGGATTCCTGCAAGAATCGGCGCTCGACGTTTTTTGTTTGGTTACTTCCCATTAAACGCACTGATCTATGGCTCCCGGAGCGGTACGCCTGAAATGAGTCATCGTGATCCTAAATCCCCTTTCTTCGAAGGGGTTAATACACTGGAAGAAAGACACGGTTTTTCGGGAGATTTCGGAGCAACTGTCGCCGAGAAAAATAATCGTCCCGAGTTAAAAAAATAATTCGTACCAACGCTATCTTGTGCATGGCAATTGGACAGACCATTTAAAGAAAGAATCAAAATCTGTATGCGGAGGCTCAGTTGTAAGGATTCTGTCCACACCAAGCTGGCACATACACACGCACCCGAGCCTCGATCTCCTTCTTTCCCTTCCTTCGTTTCTACTTTTACCTACACACCGACCTAGATTCCCGGCCGCCTAATTTTAATCCCTCCAGCGAGAGGCGAGCGAGGGAGGGGAGGCGGGCTGGGGTTTCATTCGACGCCCACCAGGGGCTGAGTGAGCCTCCTTCAGTGCGCAAACTCGGGGCACCAGATAAAAGCTGGGCTGGCAGCTCTTTCCGTGCCTTGATGGAGCCGAGACAGCCGAGTGGCGAAAGAAGGGAGGCTAGGGAACAGGGTAGGGTAGCTCACTCCCAAACGCGCCTGGCTCGAGCGTCCAAGAGAGGCTGTAGGGGCTTGCCGTGCCGCCGGTAGAAGGAAGAAGCTGAGGTGGAAAAAGGCTCTGCCTGCTGCCCGACTGGACCCCGAGAAGGCGGCTGTAATGGGCACTGAGTATGGCGAGGGGTGAGAAAGGGAGGGAGATTAAATGTCTTGTGACCATGGTGGAGTGTGTGGATGTTTTTATTATTTTCATTCCCCTTGTTTAATCCCAGTATGTATTTCTTTTTTTTTCTTTATAGGATGCTTGGTGGGGCTGCTCTTCGGGGGCTCTGTCTGTTGTAGTTTGAAATGGCGACTGCTGTCTCGGTGTGGTTGGTGATTGTCGTGTTGTGTGGTTGCTCCCCCTCCTCCTCTTCGCGCCTTCCTCCTCCCCCTTCCTGCCGTGGCAGTTTCTCCGCAGCGAACCGCGGCGAACGCACTGAATCAGGCGGAGGAGGTGGTGATGGAGAGGGGGGATGGTGGAGAGGGGAGCCAATTGGCTGTCTGGATGCACCACGGAGGCACGCTCTGATTGGTAGGCGCTGACATCATCTTGCAGTAGGGGCAGACGCAGCTTCTGGGCAGGGCTGAGGGGAGCTGTCGGGCGGCCGGTGCAAAAGGAGAAAACGGGCGCCATGATAGCAACTTTGGATAAGGGAGGGGGGAGGGTACTCAAGTGTTTTACGAAGGACATTAATGAAGAGACGAGAAAAGGAGGGGCGGCCTGGTTCACCCCAGCTTCCCTCTTGCCGATGGGAAAGGGGGAACAGAGGAAGACTCGCCCGGCGGCGGCAGCAGCAGCATTTTGTGGGTAGCTGTAACTGCGTCAGCTCAAGATGGCGCAGGGTGTCCCTGGAGAGGGAAGAGAGCTGCACGTCCGCCGGAGGTCATGTGACTATTGCATTCTTGTGTGGGGCTTGGCCGCGCCTCAAGCTGGCTCAGGAAAAGGCGGCGGCGTTGGTGGTGGTGTTCGTGGCTTGTTTGGCTGGCCGGGAGTCTCTTTTCGTGCGGTTGGAACGGTTGTTGCGTTGGTCCCCTTCCTCCTTTTCACGTACACGCCCTCTCCCGTTTCGGGTACAGCAGCTGTTTTGGGAGGCTTTTGTCTTTCATCTTCACTCCCCCCCCGCTGAAGGGCGTTGCTGCTTTGGGAGTTCGCTCCCCTCCCCCTCCTGACATCTGCATAACGCTGTGAAGCTTCTGCGAGGGAAAGTTCTCGTTCCCTTCCACCCCGAGAAGGGGGGAGGGAATGCGCACCTCGTGACAGCCCTGGCTGGAGGGAGGAGGAGAGAAGTTGGAAGCCGGACAAACACACTCGATTGCGTTTGTGGGATTAAGGTTGCGAATCACTGTGCGCTGGAGAGCAAACACATGAGGGTTCGGACTGTGCGGGGGGGGTGCAGATTGACTCCGTTTACCTACATTTTGAGGGCCCGGTTGAGATTGTTTGTTTACTGATGCATGTCTTTTTCGGTTACCCGTTATCCATGTAGAAGCCTGATAAATTCTTCACTCTTGGCAGTGTCTTTAGTTTTTTATTTATTTTTTTCTGAAATGTAATCCTTGTAGAGAAAATACAGAGCATTATAATGTTGTTTGTTTAAGATACAGTAAGTATGAAGTTGATCGGCTGGAAATTTAATTCTTTGAGTTGTGGGTTTTCTTTTTGGTTTACTCCAACTGCTTTGCAGAAGATGGGAAAGAGACTCCACCCTTGCCACAGGGGAATTCCTGCCTTTCCAAATTCATAGAGTAGAAGACTAGGCCTAGAAGCTGAATCCGGTTGGTGGTGCCAACCGGGAATAAATGTATTGAATTAGCTGTATTTGGATGTTTTCCAAATACAGCTGTATTTGGATGTAGTTGAGATTACCAACAGGATTCGAGTTCTGGATTCCAGAGTTCAAAAAATCCTACCTGAATGGCTCCATTCGGTTGCTTATCTCCAGTTAATGTTCTTGGTTTACAATAGCTTTCCAGTTCAAGCCAACTATCAGTTACAGGTGGAAAGAATTTTACAATTGCTGAAAGAAAAAAATTATTGCTCCATAGATACATTAAAAGGATAATGTAACTAGCAGTATATTATATTTGTCAACAGATTTCTAGGTCAGTGCTTCTTAACCTTTTCTTTACCAGGGATCCCCTTTAAATGTCTTTTGTTGCCACGACCACCCAAGGCTTAAGATTTAAAATCCTAAAGTGTATCAGATATTTAGTTAAAATTGCTCATCAAGGTTCTTCAGATTGGGAGAGAAGGGAGAAATAAATAAATGCACATTTTCCTCAGAGGCACTCAAGGGGCAGTGAGGACTTTTCTCCTTTCTGGTAGTTTATGACTGGAGTGGATTGAAAAGCAGTGTGCAGGCCCAGTCAGCTTGCCTGCCTGATTACCTTTCCTTGGTTCCTGTCAGGCAGATGCTCTCTTGTGGGGAGGAGACAGACTTCAAGGGCTTGCAGACTCTCTGTGAGAGCATTGCAGCCCCCCAGGGGTCCATGAACCACAGGTGGAGAGCCACTATTCTAGGTAAATCAGTGTTTTCCACCTTGGTAGGTTCTGATCTTATCCATGATCTTTAGGCCTTAATTTGTGGACAGTTGAGCTAGTCATGTTGAAAATGTGCTTTCTGGTAAAATGTCATACTACAGTTAGAAGTAATACGGCATCTTCCTGTTTTAAAAACTTAGAAAATTTTAGAAATGGCTTTTAATATAGAATTGTAGTAGAACTTCTTGAAGCATCATATTTTTTTAATTGGAAAAAGTAGCAACAGGTTTAAAACAAGTCAACAAACCCACTTTTCCTTTGAAAGGAAGGAAGATAATAAGATAACAAACTTTTTGTCTTAAATTAGTTTTATATATGACATATTTTCTAGATAAGTAGTTTCAAGCAGGCCTTCTTTTTTTAACCATCTTCCAGTGGAAAATCTTGATTACTAACTACAGTCAGCCCTCCAGGTTTGCTGGGGTTAGGGACAGAGCACCCATGCGAAAGTGAAAAAAATGCAAATATCAAAATGTGTCTGTGTGTCTGGGAAGGGGGCCAAGGAATGGTGGGGAGAGTCCAAGGGTCCAGGAGAGTCCCAAACCAGGTCAGGGGAAGAAAGGACCAAACCAGGTCAGGGGAGAGAAAGGGGTGGGTTGGTATGGTGGTTCTATACTTCCTTTCTCTCACCCATCTCCTTCCTTGCGTGTGTATGGGGGCATTGAGAGAGGGTTTGTGCTGCTGAGAAATTGGAAAGTGGACCTCCTTAACTGGCCAGGTAGCAGCTGATGGAGGAGGAGGATGACCACTATTACCACACTCAGAGACTGGTTTTTAAAGGACTGTGCAGCTTGTTTGGAGCCACTGAGAAGGAAGGTTCCCACAGAAAAGAAGCACTTTAAATGAGGGAGAAGGGGTTGGGAAAACTTGCAGATAATCAGAGCTATGAAAGTTGGACCCATGAATATGGAGGCAGTATATTATATACATTAGTGGCTTTAAACTTGTTTATTAAAGTCCCATAGTTCCAGAAGATGAGTGACATCTTGGATTGCTCTTTGGCTCATAGGAGTACTGGCTATTTTAGTTGTTTGGGCCTTGTTGTGTAGTAGTTTGAGCATTGAACCATGACTCTGGAGACCAGGGTTTGAATCTCTACTCTGCCATGGAAACCACCTGGGTGACCTTGAGCAAGTCACACTCTCTCAACCTCAGAGGAGGCCAAAGACACCCCCCCGAACTAGTATTGCCAAGAAAGCCCCGTGATAGTTTCAGAAATGGCTTGAAGGCACACAAAACAACAAAAATCCAGTTGCTAGCCTGAGCCAGAACAGATTTAGAGAATCTGAAACATACTTAAACATTAACTAACCAATTTTCCTGTGTATCAGTATATTCATGCAACTTGGGAACAATAGCTGGATTTAGGTCTTGGTATCCACAATTTAAAAAGCTAGATCATTCATTGTTAGTTTCCTTTATAAATTTATTTTGTAGATTTAAAACACAACATTAGAATTGGTTCTGTGTAGCTTAAAATCTAATTGTGTAGAGCAGTTACCATTATTAGCCTTGTAAAACTATAGAAACTAGAATGTGCTATTGTGATAGTCACAAAAAACAGCAGAAAGCACAAAAATGGCTTTGAGGGAAAGCTACCACATTGGAAAATGAAGGATTCTGTGTTGCTGAAAGCACCCATATTGCTGAAAGTAACTGAATTTGAAAGTAACAGCATAATCTATACTTTGCTATGCATCAGGCACTAAATGATGGCCCTTTAGTTGTAGATCGTAGTTCTTAGTATTGCCAAAAAGTATTGATCTGATCATTATGGAATCCCTATAGTGTGTTCTGCATAGGGTGAAGAAAATAGCTTGGAAAATAGCAAGATACTATAACAAAAGGTGCACGTTTAGTCTAGAATAGGTCATATTTTGGATGTAGAGAAACAAAGGGGAGGTGGTAAAGTTAGTGTAGATGTTCCGAATATCAAGTACTACCCTAGGGCCTCAGGAAAAATGATCAGATTTTAAATGGCAGTGTTTTTGTGGAGAGCTATTGCAATGTTGTATAGCCACCCATTCCAACAGAAGCCTTGCGGTGAGGTAGCATTGATATTATCTGTTCTGTTCATTCCATGAGTAAGAATCATATCGATGAGTTGGGATGGACTGGTTATATTTTGACAGACTGTATAATAGACTTGATTCTAGCCGAATGGCACTATCATCACTGTTTGGCATGCTTCAGTCATTTAGTTTTGTCACTAGCTAGCTTAATCCATAACTGAAGACTCCATGATCATCCAGGCAAAGTGCTAAATCTGCACAGATTATTCAGGTATCTAGAAAAGCATAATAAATGCCAATAGATATTTATACGGGCATTGTGGAAAACTTGGGCCCATCAGATTCCTCATATTAAAAAAAAGCATCTGAAAAGGCAATTGCAGAGGATCAGTAACAGCTTGAGTTGGGTACTATATAATTTGAGTTACTTCTTGGCTTGCCTACAAGATTGTTACAAAACAGGTACAAAGACAAAAGGTGGCATTAAAAAAGGAAGATGAGGGAGTGCAAAGACAAAGAAGTCAGCCCCCACCCCAGGGATTGTAGGACAACATATGGAGAGCCATATCTTTCCCTCCATTTGTACGGCCACTGATTCTAGTCTAGCAGAATGAATTATTTTGAGGCTATGATAAGCACTCACCTATAAGGTATGAATAATTTTGATGAAGATGTACTGAAACCCATCAGAAAAGCAATCTGTAACTATCTTGTGGCAACCTTGTTATACTGTCTAAGAAGTAATGAGTCTGGATGACTTTCTAGATAATTAGTAGAGAACACACAGTTTCAGTAAAATGTGTGTCGGTAGTCAAAACCAACGTGTAATAGGAAAATTTTCTCCACAGATTTTCAGCATACTGAATCATTTAGTGCTGTACTATGTATGAGCAAACTTGTTCTTTAATTTTGTCATCCATTATAAACAGCGGAAAACCACTTTACTTCATAAATTTGCACTACATAGATGTATTTATATACTCCTATGAAACTACAATTTGAATAGGACATGTTTTCTGAAACAAAAAGCACTGCAACAACTCTAGGTTTTGAAACCTTGCCTAAAACTCTTCTCATATCTTTTACTGTTTTGAGTGAAAAAAATGTTAAAATTCCATTTATTTGAATAGTTTTCAAGAGATGGGTGCCATTAACTAAAAAAAATCTTCTGGTTTCCATCTGTTTTTTTAATCATCCTATGTCACTGCAGCTGTTCTATTTATGTGTGTATTGTATATCCCTCTTTTTCCCAATGTGGGGAGCAAGGCTGCTTATAACACAGATGCAATTGAGAACACTACAATTAAACCGCAGTTAAACAGTTTATCTAAAATTATTATTAAAACAGTTTAAAAAATCACTTAAAAGCACATTGAGATTGACTACAGAACTCTCTTTCTTAGCAACCAGTCATATCTCAAAAGTCTGGGGAGGCCCTTCAGGTGGAATGGTGACTAGGCAGCTACCTTCATGGAAGTACTACACTTTCTGGGGAATGTCCTCCCCAGAGTTGTTTACATGGCATCTATTAATAGTTTTAATGCTAGGTGAAATATGTGATTGCTTTTAAGGATTACGATTTTAGTTCTTTCTTCGGCTGTAGTAGGCAATGGTGGCCATCTAGATGTCAGAGGTTTATGGCAAAGTTTTGGTCTGGCTATGGTCTTGCTAGATGTTTGAGCACCCAGTGAATCATAAACAAGCCCACACATTCATGCCTTCTCCCTCAGAACTGGTGATGTCAGACAGTGGCGTGTCAGCTTGTCATTGCTCTTGCTGGACAATAAAATATTACCCTGCTGGTGAGTACAGGGACAGCATGGGATGAAAAGAAGTTCCAGTTTCACACGTACTTTGAGGCTGGGAAGGAGTGGTCCCCTGAGGCTTGTCACATCTGCTAGAAACTGGCTGGCTGTTTTCTGTGACAAGCAAAAAGCTGCATCAGTAGGTCTTACCACAGCTGTCAGTTGTTTGGTTAGGGTAGGAACCTGGAGAATTTTTTAACTTTGTCCAGTGTTAAAAACACATTATACGCTACTCCTGTGGGCCACAAAGAGCCAAAGGGAAGCTTCTTCTCAGCAGTGAGTGTGGAGCACCCAAATGGATTGAATCCCTTCTTCTTAAAAGGTGGGGTCTAAATCAAGGTCTACAGACTTCTAATCCAGCCTTCTGAGAGGCAAAGCCCTGAACCTTTGACTCTGCCACCTATGGAGAAAAAGAGTCTTGTTAATGCCTGGCCTACTTTAGAGTAGAACAATCACTATCCTTTAGAAAAGAAAGCAAAGAAGAAAATGTGACGTTTCTTGTGTTGCCTGTCCCTTCTCACATCTGGCAGTCATGGTACAGGAATACAGTCAGCAGGACTTCCAAGCCCAATGTGCAGTGTCCTTTTTTGGAGCTTATCAGATAGTTTGTTGCTAGGATATCATGATTTCAAGAGCTGCATTAATCAGTTCTAAACTTTTGACTACCAAAATACAGTCAGCCCTCCACATTTGTGGGTTCCACTTTCATGGATTTGATTATTTGTGAGTTTCTTGTATGCCTGCCCCCACCCCAGTGCTTCTTTTCTAGGGGAGCCTTCACTCTAAGTGGCTCCAATCAGGTTGCACAGTCTTTTAAAAAGCCACTTCTATTCTTCTTCTACCAACTGCTGCCTGTCCAACTAAGGATGGCTCAAAGCCTGATTTCTCAGCACCTCAAACTAATTTTAAAATTAAGTTGCACCCTTAAAGTAATATTTTGAACAAGCTTTCAAAGGTTAATAATTGATAGACTTAATCAGGGTGCATGTATTACCTGATTTATGGCTTTTAAAACACATTTTATATGGGCATTAAATGCCTTCTAACCACCTGTTGACTTATGATGACCCCCTGTATTTCATAGGGTTTTGTTTGACAAGAAATACTCAGAGGTAGTTTTGCCGATTCTTTCCTCTGAAATACAATCTATAGTACCTAGTGTTCATTGGTGGTCTCCCATCCAAGTACTAACCAGGACTGACTGTACTTAGCTTCCAAGATCAGATGGGATCTGGTGCCTTTAGAGCAGAGCTTTCCAAACTTTTCATGTTGATGACACACATCATTTCATGACATAGTAGTTCAGTTTTACTAGCAAACCCGGAGGTTAAACTAACCCCTTAGAAGAGATGCAGACACATACATAAATTGTAATAACAAAATGTATGGGGACACAATATATCTCATGAAACCCTTTCATATATTTTTTTAAAATATATAATTTATAAGTAATATACATTTCCAAGATTGTAGGTGAGACACCTACACACTTCAGGCAACACACTAACATGTCGCAGCACACCATTTGGGGAGCCTTGCTTTAGAGCAGTGGTTCTCAACCTGTGGGTCCCCAGATGTTCGTGGACTTCAGCTCCCAGAAGCCCCAGCCACTATGGTCAGTGCTCGGGGCTTCTGGGAGCTGAAGTCCACAAACATCTGGGGACCCACAGGTTGAGAACCACTGCTTTAGAGTATTGGAGGAAATAGGCTTATGAAAGGAAAAGTTGGCCTGTTTCTCATTTGTCACAACTCCCATGTTCCCCTTAGCATTGCCTGGCTAGAGTTTGTGGGACAACACATAAAGAGTCATACCTTCCCTTCCTCTTGTAAGGCCGCTGATTCTAGTCAAAAAAAATTCGCAGCCTGCACCACTGAATGTAAACGAATGTAAGGAAAGAAAGTGGCTAGCTTACTATGTGAGCCATATCTCAGACATGAATGGATACTGTAGTATTTCTTTCATGCTGAAGTGTATAAAAATGTCAATTTTTAACATTTTTATATTGATACATAACTCTTATGTCTGAATTATCTGTAATTGCAGGGTATATGTAGGGAATAGGTCCCGCCATCTGTAATTGCAGGGTATATATAGGGAATAGGTCCCGCCATTGCTATGCAGAGCAAAGATTGTAATCTGTCTCATATCAGCTTGTTTCAAACTGTAGAAATGCTCCCCCTCACATGTAGAATTAGATACAATATCATTCCGGTTTGTGTCTTCCTCCTAGTCATTCTTGCAACAATATGTTTATATCTGGCTGAAGTGTTTCCACTATCCCAAAAGTCACTAATATTTCTTCCTTGCTCACCCTGTACTTGAAACTACTTCACAGACTTTGTGTATTACTCTAACTCTTGGAAGACCCAAATATTTCTGTGCAGTCTTCAGTTGAATGACCTACTTACCATGTTCTACCCCCCACAAAGAAAAACCCAACTGTAGCCAGGCTAAAGCACATGTAGTGAACTGTCTGTCTATTTCTTTGTTCGCATTGCTTCCCTATGCATACAGCTGGAGGACAAGACATGTAGTGTTGGGGTAGGGATCCATGAGTCCAGGACAGGTAGACACACTTGCTTCCCCAAGTATTTCTTGTGCAAATGCAGGAAGAGAAATAGTGCACATGCATCTGCTCACAGACACATAACAGCTTCTCTGCCAACAGCCCAGTCAGGGTTGCTGTTTTGTACTGCTGTCAACAGCATTCATACCAAAACTCCGTTTTTCGACTATCCAGCTGATTGGTTGGGCATTAAAGAAAAGCACACGGGTATCCATGGACCATACAGAGCTACTAAGGGTCACAGCTTGCCTACCTTGTCCAACAGGTAAACTGCTTCTTTTTAAGAGAGAGGCACCAAACAGGAATGGGATGAGTCATGTGCTGAACGCCCTACTCATTAACAGCAGTCCAGCATTAACTAGAGTACCATGCAAACCTCAGGCAGAGAAAGTGACATGATGGCCAACTGATTTCACATACCGCAATATCTGAAGTTCGTAGTATACAGCTGGTATAAATTCGATACTTTTACTTAAGTGCAGCCTTTGTCGAAAAATTGAGCTATGTTGCCCAGTTATGTATGTGCTTGTATGTATCTTTTATAATTGCCTCTTTCATGTTTTTATATGGCAGAGTTCAGCCGGTTTCTTTAAATGTGCTCATCACAGGCTGTCAGAATAATTCATTTGTAATGTATTGCAACACTGAAAAGTAAAATTGGGCACTAATAATTTGTTGAACTGCCCTAGTGATTTTCTTATTTTAAAAATCTCTGTAGTATTATTGCTAAAGTAGAGATTGAAAATAAGGATGTAAAATCTAGCTGTGTAAGCATTTGTATGGTTGCCTTTTGAATATACTGCAGTTTATTAGCATGACTTATTTAAATAAGAACAGCAATGTTCTTATATTCCTAGTTTTCATCTGTATTTGGAGTATGGGTGGTAGATGTAGAGAATTTGTTTTATTGGAGGGGTTAAAGGGAAAGTTTTTAGTTTCAAAAGGTTTTTTTTCCAGGAAATGGCTGGTGGGTAGCAATCTAGTTCCGGCAGTTTCAAGACAGCTGTACAGATACTGTTTGTTCTTACAGAGGCTCTGTGTGCTTTATGCTCTAGTAATAACTCATTCTTTTCACTTCTTACTATGTTCCAGTAACTAAAAAAGGAAAACTGGGCAGGAGGATCTGCAGATATCCGAGTCTACACCGCTATAGAAAGATGCCTGTTCTATTTCTTTAGATAGTGGCTACTTTCCCCCCTTTAATGGTGAACAGAAACTCAACTGATGCAGCTTTTCTATTTTCCATCAGAAGGAATAGAAATCATTCACCTGTTGAATTTCTGAATGTTTATTAAAATCATAGAGTTTCTTTTCATCCCCATCCCTGATGGAGGGGACACCTACTTATTACTAGACATCATGGATTTTCCCTGAAAATCCCAAAGCAGAGCAGTGGAGTTTTATTGACTATAGAAGTGGAGTTTTCTGCTGGTTTTAATCCTCACTCATTGTCTCTGTTTTAATTGGAGTGGCCTTGGACCAAACATTATCTCAGGATGTTTCCTTGCTGCATGTTATAATTGTATAGTGTAGGTACACCATCAGTCTTAACTTTGTGTACAAGGTTGAGTTGTTGTAAACATACAGAGTACAGTTACTTTAGTTGTCTTCACAAGAGAAATCTAGTTTCTCAGGAAGGGTTAGGTGGTATGTTTTTGTGGCACAATCTAGGTCCAAGCTATTCATAATTTCTACTCAGATTATAGAGCACACCCTCATACATGGAAATTCAAGAGAACGAAGCAAGTTTGGGACATACATAGTTTCAACTTCAGTGCTCAAACTGCTTATTTTACAGAAATACCTGATTTACAAATGATCAACATAAATTGCTTCAGGAGGTAGATGCCATCTTGGATTTTGAACATTTTGGCAGAGTCCTTTTTCAGGCTCATTAGTCATTTCACTGTTTTTATTGTAAGTCTATTCAGTAGTTGGTTCTCTGTAATAACACTACCAGAAATAGTAGACTGGTAGAGGAAATAAAAGTCATAGCCAACTGTAATGGCAGGTAAGTCTTCAAATATGGAGAAAGCAAGAGCAGTTGATGAGAAGATGGTGAGGTGTGCATAAGGCCTCCACATTCGCTATGTTTGAGGGCGTAGGACCTCCACAAAAGTGGAAAAAATGTAAATAGCAAAATGTGTGTTTGTCTGTGAGAAAGGGGCCAAGGCATAGTGGGGAGAGTGGGGACCCAGGGTCCATACCAAGCCAAGGAAGGAAGAGGGAAAGGGGATGGGTCAGCACAGTGGCCCTGTACTTCATCCCTCGCACACATCTTCTTCCTTGGATGTGTAGGAGGCATTGGAAGAAGGTTTGTGGTGCTGAGAAATTGGGCTGCAATCCATTTTAGCTGGCCAGGTGACAGCTGGTGGAGGAGGAAGACCAGGACCAGGACCAGAGTTGGTTTTTAAAGGACTGTGTAGCCTGATCAAAGCCGCCAAGAGGGAAGGTGCCCAGAAAAAAACATTTGAGTGGGGGACATGGATTGGAGAAACTCACAAATAATCAATGCTATGAAAGTTAAATTTGCAAATGTGGAGGGCTGACTATATGCAGCCGTGAGATAAAATATGTCAAGTAATGGATGGGATATATGACTTGGCACAGGGAGACTTGGTTTAAATCCCTATCCAGTCATTGTGTTCCCTGGGAGAGCATTCCCCATAGGGGAAGTGGATAAAATTTTTGTGAGTATAAATGGGTGGGAGATTTGTGGTGACATTTTTTAAAAAAATTTTTTTTATTCATCCTATTTTACAGAACTTTATTTTCCTCCTCACCTGAGGACTCCGAGTTGATCATATACAGGGAGAGGATTGCTGAGCTGTTTGTAGCATTGATTTTATTTGGCTAAATATGGGCAATCTTTGTATTAATGTTTCTCACATGAAATGTAGCTGTTACTTTTCCTGGGTTTTCTCAGTCTCATGTTCCATTTGCCATAGAGCAACAGCAAGAGTGCTCTAGGGTGCGGAAATGGGGTGGCACTGGAGTATAGCAGAAGAAATGAAGGCAATATCTTTCCCTTCAGTGGGTTTGTCAGGTCACAGTAGAATTACTTGGACCTGTTTTCTTACCAAACCTGGTTTAATTACCATCATGCTTTTCTTCCAACATCAAGTAATGATCTCTGCATGAAAGTGCCAGACCAAGCTTTACGCTGCCTAAACAAGATATTTGCAAGTGGAGGCCTGCTGCAGCCTGCTGCAAGTCATCAAGAGATGTGTGTTCCTTAATTGAATATTCCCGTATAATTGAGAATAGTCTTTATTCTCCAGAGCGGCAGTTTTCATATTGTCCTAGGGATCCTCAAGATGGGCAGGGGTTGCTGTTGGTATTGCTAGCCTCCTAAACTACATTGCTTTAGGCAAATACTGGGTTTGCTCTGAGCTATCAGTTCACATAGAGATGTAAGGATCCTGCAAACTGGTTGACCAGTACTGTTGTGATCCGTGTTTGAATGCTGCATTCTGGAATCTAGAACATTTCTCAATATTTCCTAATGTAGAGAGTTCCTTAGTAGACAAATTGATACAGAGAAAGGTTTCTTTGATACAAAATAAATAAAAAATACAGCTATGAGATAAACAATTTTTTCTTACACCATAAGGAAAGATTAGTTGAATGTTTAACTTCAGCTTACTGACGTTGGCTCAGCTTAGCGTTCGTGTATCCAGTTGCACAAATGAAATGGCATGACTTTGGGTGGCCAGTTGCCAGAAAGCTGAGAAAAGCTGGCATTAGTGAAATTTTTTCTTCCCCACTACTGTTAAAGATACAGAAGACTACCCTTCTTTGGGAATTGGTTGACCCAGAATGTATTCTTAACAGTTTATCAGAGATTCATTTTTCTTATACGCATGTTTTAGAAATATATTCTCCATAGCTCCTGTAATGAAACTGAACAAATTCGCAGTGTGTATATGCGTGCCAGCCCAACTATTCATTAGGGAGAGGTTTTCAGACAGATTACACAAGTTCCCAAGACATCCTGCCCAGAGAAGCAGCTGACAGGAATGCCTATTGTTATGCCTTTAGTTTTCTGCCCTCTATTCTGATTTTTCAAGGGCCATGTGGAAAATGTAATTGGAAAGGCATTTCAGAACCTTCTTGAGGGCACAATCATATGCAAACAAGCAAACTAACTGGGTACACTAACTGCTAAAAGGCATAGATAGGTCTGTAAATCAGATTTAGCACACCAATTGGGGAATTTCCTCAGCATCAGTCATTTATGCTAAGAATACTACCCATCTAGTTGAGTGCAGGGTAAGAGGTGTAGGCCATGTAAGTGGAAGAAAAGTGTGTTCAGAATTCCATTTTTCTCTGCTGGTCAAGATGTAAAGCATTCATCAAGTGATATGAATAGGGAATACTGTAGTGTTGGATTCTCTGTTTGCATATAGTCCAGCGCAAGATATCCCGGAATGCAGTTGTTTGCACTAACATAATGATACTCCTGAATGCTGATCATAGTGACTACCTGTTATTCTTGATGGATGGTACAAGAAAGATAGAACATTACATGTTCAAAACCTGAAGTACTTCTCTCCCTTTCACATGCAGGAACTTACATGATCAAGTTCTGACACCAGTAGATACCTCCCTCAATATACTCTGCACCAGAGGTGACATCTATCTAGGTGTTGCATTCCAGTGCCCATTAGCCCAGCCTGGGAGGCCAGTTGTTAAGAGAGCTATAGCCCAACATTGAGTGGGGGAACACAGGATTCTCACATATGCTCACATCATTGAAAATGTGATGCCAAGATGACTGATAGTAGAAACATAAAATGCACGTAACCCATACATGTCATTTCAAAAAGAACGGAATTAATTTAAATTAACCTGAAGCGTGGGACTAAATAATTTTTGGTAACACTAGCAGCTTCCAGGAAACATTTTGGGTTGAAGAAGATGTCATATGGCTCTTCAAAATATAAGTGGTTTGCACAGGAACCTGGCATTCCCTGGGACTCGTATCTTTAACTGAATATCATGAATATTAGCCTTTTAAAAATCCCATTCAAATGTTCAACTTCTGCACTCAACCTTGCATACTGTCACCCTCTCAGAAAAGTCACTTAATCTTTTCTAAACACGTACGCGCGCACACATACATACATATATATAAAATACGCATACATATGCATGTATGTATGTGTGTATCTAGACATACACACTATGCATCACATAACTGTATCTTTCTTTAATTTCTCTAATAAGTGCATCAACATTTTTACAGAAGTCCAGAACATCACAGTATGTGTTTTGAGGCCCCTTGATAAGAGGACCAGCCCATACCTTGGGTAACTAAGAATAGAAGCCCAGAGGCATCAGTGGCCCTTTTTGCTAGGGGAAAATTTGAGCAGGTTTTTTTTTTTCAACTTTCCATTTTTCACCTTTGTTGACTAAGATTAATGTATTTCTGATTTTTCCTGCTTATTATAGTGATGACACTTCATCAGAGTTGAAGTAAATGGGTTTAAACTGTAATATTCTAATATTGATATTTACTAAACTACATTGATATTTATTAAGCTACTTATAGCTTAAATGTTTTGGAGTAGTCAGTGAAGAGTTTGCTAGCTAGATGTGGATAAATTTGTGATAACTATCACCTAAGCAATCCTTCCTTATGTATAAGTGGGTATCAGTTTATGTTGAGGTTGCATTCCTGGACTCACAGTGTAAACCTAGACTGATACAAATGGGAAAGCCAGTTCCATAGGGAATCATTGGAGATCAAAAAGATACGTTTCAACAGAAATGTAGGAGCCCTAGAGTTAGCAATTTTATTCAACCCCTTCTAATTTTAAAGAGGTTTAAAGCATAAAAGATCAGAGCTTACCTTTTCCAGGCTAGATAAATATGCTCTCCAGAAGAGGCAGCAGCAGCTGATTCCAAGGAAGCTTAACTGGAGTGAGCTGGCTTGCCATTAGTTGACCATTCCTCTTCTGAGGTGCACACAGACAGAGAGTAACTGGTAAGAACTGTGGTCTTCTGCTGTGCCTTCTCCAGCATTTTTCCCAGGTGGAGAAGCCACGCTGGGTCGAGAGAGGGAGAGGCAATACATCTGCTATGTCTTCTGAAGCACGCATGCCAAGTGAAGAAAAGGAGAGTGCAGTTGCTCACTTCCTACCTATGCAAGCAGAGAAAAACCCAGCTACCCCCAAAGTCCAAGATTCCAGGTTCTTTGTGCTGCTTGCGAAGTCCACTTCTGAGCAGGCCAAGGAAATCCCTTTTTTCTAGTAACACCAAGACTACACTTGCTTTTCCCCTCCCCCCTTCTCCCAGCTTAAGTAAGTAAAAAGAAACCCCAATCCAGTCACCTTTTCTCATCACTCAGAACGCCATGTCAAAACTTTATAAATATTCTTGATTTTTCACCTCACCCTCTTTGTTTTCAACTGCATAGGCATGCTAGGAGAGCAATGCATTGTGGGTAAGACTTTCATTTCTTCCTAGAGAAATGCAAATTGGGTCAATGAAAGGAAACTTTAATTGTAACAGTATCATGTAGCTTGATAATGTGGATATAGTATCACAAATTGTGCTATATACCTATGGTTCTGTGTTTTTGATTAAGCTATATATTGGTAGTTTGTTAATGCTTCTTGTGAGCATAATTTCAAGAAACAGCTTGCAAATAAATGTGATGTTGAGACTGACATGTACAGTTAGTAACTTTTAAATACTGCCATTCAGCTTTGCCTGTGGCTAAAGCATACATACCTCTTTCATATATCACTTTCAACATCTATTTGTTCTGCTGCTTTCAGTATTCCTGAAAAGCTTATTCTTACCAGCCAGTCAGGTGCAGTCGAACAAGAATTCTCCACAGCAAGTGTTTTTTCCTCATGAAATGAAAATGGGTGTTGACTTGAGAGATAAGCCAAAAAAGAGTATGTTGATTAACTTCATGCGTTTTATGTATGTCATCTCTTGCTCAGAAGGATTTCCTGCAGAGCTTGAAATGTCTTCCTGACAGGGGTGGAAGTGAGGCAGCTTCAACCAGATAGTCCTGTGCACTCAAACACTTTTACTTGTACTAGAAAAACAAGCCTAGCCCCAGGAAATGTGCAATGTTATTAATAGGCCTCTTGCCACTAAGGAGTTGCTTTCTTCTGTAACCAGCTCAACAGTGCATATCAGGCTTTTGCAACTTGGTGTCCTCTAGATGTGTTGGACAAACCAGAACCTTACATTAACTCCCTATCTTAACATTTTAGAAGACCAGCAGAGGCTGCTGTGGACAGGAGAGGCCATGGAAGTCTGTTCACCTGAATACATTTGCACTTCAACATTAATCCAATACAGTTATTTTAAATCCACCAGTGATGGAGTGAGGGCACCATCTTGGCACAAAAAGCAATTTTGACTGTATGAGATGGCCAGCTTCCTACTCTTTATCATATTTCACTGTATTTAGTATGTTATCTGAGGATGGAGGTAGGTACTATACATGATCCATCTGTACTTGTGTGGCCCCTCCTCCTTGCAACTGTTCCAGGAAAACATGAGCTAGAATGCAGAAATCAAGTAAGTTGGTATACTCCTATAGGGTAGATAAGGTCATGAGGAAGTGCATTTCTCCACCTTGTTTGCATAGTACACTATTCTGAGATAAGAAATTAAGGCCTGGACTAAGACTGCTGGAAGAAGTAAATGCATCTGGTATTCCACCTCTTTCAATAAAGCTGATCACAAGGGATCATCTTCTGTTGCACATTGCAGTCAGATTGTGGCTTACTGTAAATGTACAAGATTTGTTATCAAGAAGGTTCTTTTCTTGCAACAATTCAGGTCAGCAACTGTTGAAGGCTAGGGGCCTCACGTTAGTCCCCTAGGAAACTTTGGCTGGGTGGTGGTGATGTGCCTTCAAGTCATTTCTGGCTCATGCCAACCCTAAGGCAAATCACAGGGGTTTTTTTGAAGAATTTGCTCAAGTGGGTTTAGCCCTTGCCTTTCTCTGAGGTTGAGCAAGTCTGTCTTGCCTAGGATTACTCAGTGGGTTTCATGGCTGAGTGGGGATTTGAACCCTGGTCTCCCAGTGCTCTAGTCCAACATTCAAACTATGCTGGCTCTTAGAGCATCTTCCTTGAACAGTCATCTCAGGTTGTGTGTTATAAATACTGCTGCACCTGTCCTGAAAAAAAATCCAAAAAAAGTGTTAGGGTTTTTTTTGCTACCAAACACTGTTATTTTGTGGCCCGGAGGAGCCTCTGAGATCAAAAATAATTTCTTGTGCAAAAGCAAACCCCTACTGAACAAATTCTGCCAAGAAAACCCCATGACAGGTGTTCCTTAGGGCTGTCATGGCTTGAAGGCACCCAGCAACAACAACCAGCAGCCTTCCAAGGTCTCCTAGAGGGCTAATGGGGGCCGCCGATCCTTCCACAGTTGCTGACCCCTGACATATAGCAAGCAGACCTTTGATATCAAATCCTGCACCATTTACAAGTCACAGTCTGACTTGGACATTCAAGAGATGATCCCTTGTGAGTAGCTTTAGTGAAGGGGGAATACCAGCTGCCTCTGTGAGCCATTTTAGTCCAGGCTTTCATCTCTTATTTCAGTGCCTTCAAATGCACTCTAGGGGATATGGGGATATTTTCACTATGTTTTGGTTTCAATAAATGTCTCTCTTGAGCTTAAATTGGCCTAGGGGGATGTGGTGGAAATGTACTCCATGACCCCAGTGGACATTTTGGAGCATTTCAGAGCAAAAATGTAACAATAATGATATTATTAATATTATCATCATCATCATCATCATCATCATTTAATTTGTAGACATTGGCTTTGTTTTTACGCCTGGGGGCTGCAGGGGACCTCCAAAAGCACCCTTCACATATCCCAGAGCCAGGGGTATATTTTATCCCAGGGGTAAAAAAAAAAACAGTGTTTGCAAAACAATAATATAAAATTTTTTCAAAAACAAATATTTTTGACCCCAGGGGCCACAAAAATGGCTCTTGGGCCTGTATGTGGCCCATAGGCTGCACTTTTCACAGCCCTGTTATAAAAAAAAAAGAGTAATACCATATAATAAAAGGTTTGGAATGGTACAACTATTATTTACTAGGAAAAATCCTCTGACATTTCATAAACAGAAAAGGGATATCGGATAGTGAGTGGCGGCTTCCCTTTTCATCCTTTGTGCTCACTGCTCCAGCTGTCCTAACCACCTTCCAGATGCCCTGAAATTATTCAACAGATGCTCCCTCCCCTTTGTTGTGCTGATTTACTACAGCCACTAGTTGCCTCTTTTCCTTGTCTCAACATCTTGTCTTTTTGTTCTTTACCATTTCTCATAGTGATAGATACCACATATTTTTGTAGGGGAAAGTATGATTACTTCCCAATTTTGTTATTTGTAGATCTTGGTTCTAACAGGGATGCATTCTGGGACAACACTGAGATAGAAAGTGAAATTAAACCAATTCCTTACCATTACTGTGAGTTACAGTCCCCACTGGACCATAAAACTCACAGGATTACCTTGGGCCAGTCCCACCTTCTCAGCCTGACATACCAGTAAGATTTGATAGTAGAAGAAGGAGAGGCATACACACTTTCTTGAGTTCAGTAGGGAAAACTGGGTTTTAAATAAAAGATACACCTGTATAACTGATAGTTAGCCAAATTTTCAGGATTTCTTGTTTTCAAGGTAGAAGAACATGGATAAACAGATAGGCAACCTGATACCCTCCAGATATTTTGAGCTATTCTCATAATTCCTCATTAGTGGCTGTGTTAAGAATTGGAAGCCGCATTATTTGAATGGCACAACTTGTGTAACCTCTGGTTTAAGAGGCTGAATCTTGCCAGTGTTAATACTGGGTGAGGGCTGATTTCAGTTCAGGCCTCCCATCTTTTGGTGAAACACTCGCCATCATTGAGGTTCCTTTTGTTGAAGAGTATGGGTTGTGGAAGGGGTTCTCCTAGAAGTATCATTCTGTATTTGTAAAGTATCCAGAAAGGAAGGAGAGGGTGACAGGGATGGGGCTTAGAAAACCTATTTATTTAGGAGTAGTCTGGTGCCCTCTAGTGTTCCTTTTTTGTTTCAAAACTCTGTCCCAAAACTTGGCAAACACTTGGGGGTGGGGGTGGGCAGGAGGCCTCATATAGCCATTTAATGAGAGAAATATTTTCTTATTATACTAAACAAAATGTCTGTGAAGTGCAGAAGCAGTCTCTCCAAAGCTGTCCATTGACTGAAAGATTTTTACTGGTAACCATGTGGTTTTTATAATACATTGTTGTTATAGCAAAATAATACAGGTGTCATTGGAAGATACTGGTGGAAGTAGTGAGATACCGTGATTGTTTGCAATACGTATCAGTAATATAGGACTGCAGAGATATAGGTGCTAAGGGCTGAAGAATAAGGATTACACTAAAGAGGAGATCTGAAGCATTAAAAACATTCAAGGAATAAAACCATTTTGAGGAGGTTGTGGGCCACACGTCAGCAGTGGTTAAGGTCAAGAGCACCGCGTAGGACCAAAATGATTGGAGGGTAGATGTAGTATGAATTTGGCCATTATCCCATAAATATGCAAAGCATAGCTCAATTCTATGCTTGTCTTCGTAGGAGTAAGTCCAAGTGCAGCAGACTTAGGATATTAATTCTGTTTGTTGTTGTGTGCCTTCAAGTCATTTCTGACTCATGGTGATCTCAGGGCAAACCTACAATGAGGTTTTCAGGGGCTGAGTTTGTGTTGTGCCTGAAGTCACCCAGTGGGTTTCAGTGGCCAAGCTGGGAAACGAACTCTGGTCTCCAGGGCTGTAGTCCAATTCTCAAAGCACCATACCACATTGGCTCTCAGTTTTGTAGTTACTGCATTCCATTTTGTTGTCTTGTGAGGAAAAAATGGGACTGGTTAAATAAAAGCACGACAGAGTAAGTTTTTCAGAGTTCTGGAAATGTGAACTTTAAATGCAGGTTTCTCACTACCATTGGGGCTAGTAGGTGCTCTGCCCTGAACCTCCAGCCACCAGTGGGGTCTCTTGCTAACACGTGCTCTGCCCTAGTGTCTTCACTGACAAGATGGTGACAGCAGCTTCATCTGAGTGGACCCATTTGTACTTCTTGTAAATGGTTCTCCAAGCACTTATCTATGATGCTGATTAAACGATTGCTTTCCCAATTTGATACCTTCTAGGTGTACTTTAGCACATTTGGAAAAGTATGAAGTTACAAAATGGTGACTGACCCTTGAATTCCGTAGTGATCCTGTTTTATCCACACTGGAGAGATGAAATTTCAGAGAAAACAGGACGTCAGGACAAATGTGAGAAATATAAAGGGCAACAGAATCTTTAACACATAGGAAAGCTTTCTCATTTTACCAGGAATAACTTCTTCAGTGAATCTTTCCAGCAAATCTTCTTGTTCTTCAGCTCCCCTTCTTTAACCAACAAACCAGTCATCAGATTCACATGCTCATTTCAACAAGGAAACAAAACCACAGAAAGAATTTTACTGTTTGTTTGTTCTTTCTCCCTTCCCTTTCAGTTACTTCTCTGTTTTCAGGCTTATAAAACATTCTCTCAGATGTCCTGAAATCTGTCCAGGCTTCCCCTATTTTTAAAAGCCATTTCCTCACTATCAGCAAGAAATACCAATTAGACCTTCAGCTTTCTATTGTTGGATTTCCAGTTGTGGGAGAAAGAGCTAGTTCTTTGACCACCAGGATTTTATTTGTTGGACAATTGATAGATACATTGATTTCTTGGGACAGCTTTTTCTCTGAAAATTTCTAGGTGTAGTAAAAGTAACATACACAAGTGTAACAGACAGCAAAGATACAACAAAAGGACACTCTCCCAATTTAGAAATTACAAATGTAATCATACACTGATTACAATTTGGATAACCCTGTGGGCAGAGCCCCTGTATCCCAACTGTAACTTCCATATATTAGGTAAATAGTTGACAACTATTCAACAGCACTCTCTTCAACAGAATTATCTGCCAGATTCCCACTGTAAGTACCCATCAGTTCTTAATTCTGTTCAGCATTGTATGCCTCCATTTTTAATGGTTCCTTTTAGTCTAAATTATTATTCTCCTCTTTGTGCTTTAGAATGGTTAGCCTATAAGCAGACATTGCTTTTCTGTGTTTATGATTTGTCCACGTGCTTATCAAATTATATATTGATATGCATCCAATTATCTAACACAATCACCAGTCATCTGCCTATGTCATTACCAAAATCTTGTATGAGTTAGGAATCCTTATACAAATTTGCATTGGATCCGGATTCAGTCAGAGATGCTTGAATTGCCTGCAGAATACAAGTTAATTGTGAGCATTTTAAATCTCACTGATTTCACTCAATTTACTCTAAATATGAGTTAATCAGGAGATCCCACTCATGGTGTAGTGTAGTTCTTTCTTTACAACAGACAAGAACTGTAGGTCTGAATTTATGTTAAGAAATAGCCTTAATTGAGACTGTCCACACTGACTTCCTTGGGCTGGAATACCCTGGTAAGGAGAATCAGGGAGAGAGGAAGAGGAGGAAGCACATATAAAGCAAAGAATTAGGTCTCTTATTTTGTGGTGTTGTCATTGAAGGTGAGTTCTCACTGTGAAAGGTCTGGACTACTTTGCAACATACTACTGAATTCCCAGCAGACATTCTTCACAGCTTTTTGCCCAGTAAGTCAGGGTGCAGCATTTCCATTGTAAATAAGATAACAGCTTGTTTGCACTGTTAACTACAGTACAGAAGGCAAATAAAAGGCCTTTATGGTGTAGTGCAAGCAAGCCATACCTCAAGAGTGACTTTTCAATGTAATCCCATTGAACTGAGGCGGAACTGAAATAACTGTATGCCTTCACTTACTAGACAGGTCCCCCTCTGCTTAACTTCTGGAAACTTGAAAAGGATCAACGGTTGAAGGTTTAAGCCTAAAGACCTTAACTTTGTAGCAAGGACTGTTGTATTTTTGTTTTCTTTGACAGGAAGGTGAGGCTACTGGGAAAGTAGTTGAATGAGTTGGAAAGTTTTTTTTTTAATTACAACTCAGCCAGCATAGATTAAATAATGGACACTGGCGGGAGTGTTTCAGCAAGACTGCCATGCTTCAATCCAAAGAAGCACCAAGTGGCCGTGCCCTCTATGGCAAACCCCTAGCTGGGTGGCAGCCATCAGCAGATTATGCCCAGGTTGTGTGCAGACAACTCTAATGCAGAATTTTCTGAATCATCCAGAATCTTTTGAAAGAGCTAAGATCACCAAATCTCACCAGCTTTCATTAAAACAAAAAAAAAACAATCATGACACTTTAGGCAAGACTTGGAAGACCTTTTGGGGGCCTAGCCGCTGATTAGTTTCTGCACGTAGCTCTGTTGGCTGCTTCAGATGCTGTTGTGGAGTGCCTAGTAACGTAGTGGGAAACATAGTGCTAGAGCTCTAAATACTTAAAGTGCCTAAGCATTACACCTTTTGAGAAACTCAGTTTGTAAAACCTAAGGGTAGAAATACCAAGCTGAAATATTAACCCATCTAGTTTAGTATTGTCTACTGCAGTGACTGGCAGCAGCTGTACAGGGTTCAAGACAAGACTTTGCCAGCCGTGTCCAGAAAGAGATACTAGGGTCTCTGCCTGAGACCTTTTGCATGAAAAAGCATGTGCTTTGCCACTGGACTACAGATTACAAAGATATCCCCAAAGATTCTTGCAGAATAGAGAATTCCTTCAAAAAGCATTGGTCATTTCCACACACAGGATGTTGCTATTAACGATACGTGTGGTCTGTGGCTGTTTATTATTTCAATTTGTTTACTCCCATAGAAGGCTTCTAGCTGAGGACCTCAGTCTCTTGCCAGAAACTGCTAACAAATGCCAAGTGTTAGTGTTGTCCTGGCTGCAGGCAAAAGATCACTCAGGAATTGAATTTTATGTGCTTTCCAGCCAAAGCAAAAGAAAAGTGTGCAGTAGCAAGCCATTAGCTTTCACATTCTTTTCTCTCAATTGCTAGCTCTTAAAGAGGAGGACTTGGATTTTCAGGAGTGTGGAAGATTCATAGCCACGTTTCAAGTACACAAATGAGTGTATTTACAATTGGCTTAGCATAGCACGCCACATTATTAAATACCCTGATGGAAACATTAGCAGTGCAGTGATAGACATGTCTACTCAGAAGTCTCTCCTACTAGATTCATTTGGACTTACTCTCAGATAAATGGGGATAGGATTTCAGTTTAAGATAGCCAACAGCAGAGACGTGCAATTCAATCATTTGTTGTATTATGATTTACTGCTTGAAGGGCACAGAGAAGTTGTATATCTCAGTAACACTCATATATTCCCTCTACATCTCTGTACACTTACAATAAAGGATAATTCATAGTGCCAAACTAGTGTGCCTACAGCTAGATTAAATAGATCTACTTCATAGCCCAAAAGATTAGGACCTAAAGGTCCAGGGCTTACAGCTGAGTGCTGCAATGCATGAGGAAAATCCCTGGAATACCCAATCAAAAGTATCTCAGGTTGCAGAACCAAGAAAGACTTGACATCTTGGAGAGCCACTGTCATTTGGAACAGACAGCAGGTTACCATGAAGGCTAATGGGTTGACAGTGTAAAACAGCTTCATCTATTCAGATGTGATTATTCAGTACATATTTAGCTCAAAATTTAACCCGTATGTAATAAGATCCCCACTCAATTCCACAGAAGTGTGGACTTACTGCAAATCATGACAGTTTGGTTGTAAGTGCTCACAAAATCCAAGTTTCGGTGCTTCACGAATTCCATTACCAGTGCCATTTCTGTTCTGGGCAATGAGCATATTTCAAGAATATAATTAGGAATAAGCAGCCTATTAGAGATTGTTACATGTGATTAAAAATGCAAGAAATTGGACAATCTCTTGATTGCGGTTTCTAAGGCTAGATGTATATTTTCCCTGCACCCCTGGTTGCCAACTTCTGAACTAAAGAGGCCATAGGGCTAGAGGCATGGTCTCAGTTAGTACAGTAAAACTTCAAACTGCATAGCCAGTTACAGGAGCTACAGTTCTAGCAATATCTGGAGGGTCATGCATTTCCCACCAGTTGCAGCAACTTAACCCAATAGCTCAAGAGCAAGCAGCACGTACTTCCCTATGTGAGTTTTTAGGCCTTTGTACTGTGTATTTATCCCATTGAAGTCACTTTAAAAAGCTATGTAGTACTGAGCTTCATACTCAAATATGGGAGTGTGCGTTTGTATGCACACACATACGTATGTATATACGGGACACCCTATGTAGCCTAAATGTAGAAACTGCAAGTATTACTTTTCTTACCTCTTTCCTACTGTTTATAGGAAATGTCCCTTATGCAGAAGACTCTCTCAATGGCTTTCTAATAGTTCCATCTTAATGAGAATTCATTTTGAGTAAAGCTCACTCAGTTTAGTGGAATTTATTTCCAACTAAGTGTGCAAAGGGGCTGCAGCTTTCACTGACTGCAAATAAATCATTATACTTTCCAACTACTATAATTATGTCATCTCAGTGCCTTACACTGGGGTATGGCCCTTTGTGTGATAAAAAGAACAGCTCGGTTAACAATTGCCTATACGTTACAGTAAACCGAAAGGTGGAACTTCTTCACCAGGACATCTCATTGTGAGGCAAACTGCATTCCAGGTATCCATCTGTATGTCATCCTTGAGATAAAATAAGTGTGTGGAAGAAGAGAGCAGACAGAGCACACCCATGGGATTCTGATACTGAGCAATGAAAGACCACATGCATATTAGCTGTCAGGAGAATAAAATGCCATCCATGCTAGGGTCATCAATCATGGTTCTTGCCATCTGCAGATATGTTTATCTGTTTTTTTGTTTTTTTTTAAATGCCAGATTGCCAATAGCACCATTCTCTTCTAAGGTAGCACAGGGGACATGATTTAATTTTGCAAAACCCATACTCTTACTAAGATGAGTCCAAAAGCAAACTCAACATAGCCATCTACTGTGGGATTGTCAACTTTTTATCTTCACAACCCCATGGAGGGACCTATTAACACCTGAGGATCCAGATAGGAATAGATGGCATAAATGGTTGGGGAAGCCACATTACAGAACAGATCAGACTATCCTGTCTCTGCTCACCCTCTGTCTTCATGAGCTCTGCTACTGCTGGCTGTAATACAACTGCCTTTTCATATAGTGAATGAGGAAATTGTGGTTTGGCCAGTGGGAATCTAATGCAGCAGCAGTTTTGATTCATGATCAGCTAGTCTTGCAAGGCAGCCCTAAACATCTATTCAATACAGCCAAAGGCTGTCTGTGCAGTATTGTGTATTGCCACAATGCACACACTCCATTTAGAGCCTACAAACCTTCCTGGGACAAGTGAATATATCTTATCAATTCAGGTGAGATTAAACATTCTTGGCACGATATGAAGACCGGCTCATTTTCTCTCATCATCACAGGTAACTATTAACGTATGCTGGAGTCTTATATAAATTTGCATACACTTAACTGTTAGTGGATTGTGAAGATGTGTAACTGGACACCAGCAACAGTGCCTGTAAGTCCACCCACAGACACAACAACTGTACAGGAATCCAGCTGTAGTATATTGCCATTTAGAAACAACGCCCCCCCCCCGATTCATTAACAAAGGACTTTGTTCATTGTCTCATTTGCTGTCACAGTATCTCTTCTTTTATACCTCATTGAAGGCCCACTTTTCCTTGAGAACAAAGAAGGACTTTCATTTTGTTGGTCTGGTTGTTACTGCTCATGGAGTGGGGCGGTGTTCTTAAATCCTGAATAAACAACTTGATTGGCTCAGTTCATTTTCAAACTGACGAAGACATCTTCATCTTGAAGACAAAGACATGATACTGAACTAGCTCAGTACAAATAGCTACAACCAAATAAATGCTGCCTGGGGCCTTTTTATTGAAATAAGGTGAATTAGAGCTAAACGTGTTCTAGATAGATAAAAGCAAATGGTGCCCATGAGACATGCAAAGGAGAATTTGGCAAGGTGAAACGGGCCTGTACCAGATGATATGAATGAGCATGCCTTAGTCAGTTCACCACTCAAGCGCCAGTACACGAGCATACATTTTGTGCCAAAATATGCTTTACCCACATGATTTGCCAGGAGATTTGTCTATATGCCAACGTAGTCCTGAGGAACCTTAAGATATGGGGGGTGACTAGAGCAAAGCATTGCAGTGGTCCAACCTCTCCTCCCTGTTCTAGGTTCTAAGACAACTGCCAAGAAATATTGCTGGTGTTCTTTTCGATCAAACCAGCACAAATGGCGACACACCGGCACAAACACACCTCACTAATTATGTGATCAACATACTGTGTTTGCTATCTACCTGGTGTGCATTTGCAGCTGGTAGCTCTGCTATCAAAGGAGAGGGGAATCTGTTTTGAACTTCAAGGAATTACCCAAGGTGCCGAATCTCTGGGAGATAGGGCTCAAGTTCAAAACTAAAAATCCTGCCCCCACTACATTGGAAGCAACCTATGGAGGTGGGAAGTCAATCACACCTGGAATTGCAAACCCCAGACTAGGAGATGTGAGCTATCAAGCAACTAAGACAAAATACTTGGTTTATGGGTTGCCAATTTTGTAGGCCTGTTTCAAACAAATGTGTTCTTGCCTGTATCCTGCAGGAGCATAATCAGCATTGCATTTTCATTTACCTTATGTCTTTTGATGCAAGTGTGTGTAAAACTTTTTGCCTCTGTAGAATTCAGAAAAGCTGCTTTTTTGAACTACAACTTCCAGAATTCTCCAACCAGCAAGTTTGCAAAACACATTGCAAAACAGCTATAGCTCTGGGGGAAAATAAAATCCTTGCTGTTGAAAGCATTTCTATAATGTTCTCAGTCACTTTTCTGGGAATACAAAACAGCAGAATGCATGCAAAAATACAAGTGGCGAGGGCCAGCCCATCTCTTCCCTTGGCGAGAGAGTAAACAACCATCGGGGTGATGGTTTCTTCACTGTTTAATATTGATAAAAAGGTTGGATTTTGCCCAACCACACTGTTTTACAGTGTGTTATACAATATGGCCCATAGACTTGCCATATTGCATACTTGCGTGATACAGCAGGCAGTGTGTGACGAGCAGTTATCATGCCGAATGCTAAGCTCCATAAACTAAATAATTTAAACATAAATACGAGAAGTGAATCTGCAAGCTTTGTAGAGTAATGCCATGGGTAGTTTTAAGAAAAAAGATTGAGGAAGAATATGAATTTACATCAAAATTCCTCTAAGGATAGCTCAAGCCAAGGGCTGGTCTTGACATGTACTGACATGAAGCAATTAATTCAGGTGGCAGATTCCAAATACCCTTTTTTCTGCCTTCAAACTTCTCCTAGAGGTAAAACTAGGTGTTATAAAAAGCAAAGTACAGTGTTCATTTCACAAATGTTTTTGTCATCCTCCTCCTCCCATCTCATACAGTGAATGACTTGAGATCATCAGGCTGAGTGGAGAGCTTGGAAAAATAACCTTTTGGATTATGCTGGCTGTGGGATTTTGGGAATTGTAACCCCACCAAAATTTGCCATCTGTTACCCCACCTTGCATCACCAATATTACAATGATCAGATGAGGAGGGCTATCATTGGCAGAACTTACAAAAGTTACATTTGGGGACTACAGCTCCTAGAGTCCCCTGATAGAATGGCCAGCTTGGGCAATTCCGCTCCCAGCTGATTGGGCCATGAGGGAAGGTAGGAGTTGTAGTCCAAAAAGTTAACTCTTCTAAGCTCTGGTTAGTTGGGCATTTTGCATCTGATGTATAGAACTGGACAGCACTCTTCAAATCCCAGAAGGATGAGAGTTTTGTAATACCTCATAAGTAGCTTATAGTCACTTTATAATGGCTTTCAAACTTCATAATAGCTTATAGACAAACTATATTCTTTGCTCCTCTCTGGAGTCTTCATGTGCTCAAATGTGCAACAGCCATGACGCCTGGGCAAGCATTTCTGCAAAGGTTATCACCACAAAGCAGCAGTTGGAACACTGGGGAGCAGACATTTTACATCTTCACAACCACCACTCCAGGCCCCTGCTTATTCCTTTGTCAGTCACGCCAGCCCGAGAGAGTTGGGAACTGCAGACTGCTCAGCTGAGGGGATGCATTAGCCTGCAGGGATGAAAACATCGGACGGGGCTTGCCTCTGGTTGCTAGGCAGCAGATTTCTAGGTGGGTTCTAGTGGGGATGTTTCTTCCCATGGTTACTTCGAAACCTCTAAAGAACAGTGGTTGACAAAGTCATAAGAGCAGTAACACTAGCGAGTGGACTTTTCCGCCATCTCCTTCTGCTCCCCCAGTGTTTTCACTGCTTACCTTTGCTTTTTAAAATGATTGTGTGTCAATTTCCTCATATCAATTCCCTTGAAGTCCTCATCAGATAATGTGAAGATGTTTTCAGTAAAACTGAAAATAATATCCAGGGCTATAGGGGTCTCTTGTAAAATGGAGCCAGGACCTAGAGCACTGGACTGCCTGTAGATCTCAGAGCCTTCTTCAGGCGCAGGAGGAGGATGCAGCACTAGCCCTTACCATTGATAGCCGATGCAAAACCTGAAGAGTGGCTAATTCTTATATGAGGAGGCCAGACAAAAAAAGGCTGTGTCTGTTTCAGTAAGTGCCCTCACACCTCTCTGGTTAGAAGATGCACTAATCTGACCAAGACTAAGCTTCAGCCACCAATTACCTCAGCACCCCATTGACAGTCACTTACTTGAGCTGGATAAGGAATACCAGCTCTGATTAACAAAAGCGGAGAACCCTGGCTCTTCAAATGTTTCAGACTACAACTCCCACAATCCCTTACCACTAACCTGGCAGGAGAGACTCATGGGAGTTGTTGGTCCCAAACTCTTGTGGTCCAAAGATTCCTCACTCAGGCAGAGACTGTTTGTACAACCAATGGGGCTTAATGTGTACAAGTACCTCAATTAAGAAAGCTTCTGACAAAAAAGCTCCTTTTTACAAAGTTTTTTTACAGGAGCCCATACCAGCCCTGCCCCATTCTTGTCTTTTGTCTAACTGGAAGGGCCTTTTTTGCAGCACTGGCATTGGTGAAACGAGAACTGGAGAAAGTCAGGCTTTCAGTGTTGGGTTGCAGCAGTGTGTCTTCAGGAAACAGTGCAATAAAGGTTGACCTGGGGAAGAATGACCTTCTACTCCATGTAATCCTACTGGAGCTTTGTGTGGTGACAAACAACAGGCATGTCTCCAGAATCACTTACTGAGCACGTGCACGATGTCTCCAGAATCACTTACTGAGCACGTGTGAAGAGCAAAACAGAAAATAACGGGGAAAGGAGATTAGCCTGCCTCACCATCTCCTTTGGCATATTGAAAAAGCATACATTTTGCCACCAAAATGGAAATCATAAGAAAAAAATGGAGGCTGTTGAAAGAAAAAAAATAATCCCAGGATATATTTTGGAAGAAGCTTTTGGGTGGTATCTAGAAGATTAAAAGTTTTTGTTTACTCATGCAAAGCTTACGTGACCTGGTTGTTTCATTTCACACGTGTATAATGTTAACAAAAAGTTTGCTGAAATATGTTGGAAATGCTCTTTTTTGTTGTGTACCTATCCTTATTCTTTCCATATTCTTTCGACCTCTGGTACTAAAGTTTCTGTTAAAGAAGTAAAGCCTTGGAACACATCTACTTCATTAAGTGAGCCATACCTGTACTGTTTTTATTCCTTTGTTGGTGTTTAACTTCCGAATTAACTTTGTGAAGCAACAGTATCACCAAAAAACCAAACCAAACTCCTCTGCATTCAGAGCCAAGCAAGAGCAACTCAAACAAACAAACACTAACCCTGCCTCAGAACCACTGCAGAACCGCTTCTTCCTCTATGGCTTTAGATATTTAGCCCTACAGAGGGCTAAATTTAAAATGTCAATGCTGTTCTCTAAAACAGAGTCTATATTGACAGCTAAGGTCCATGAAGACCTTACCTAGAGCTCAGAAAATTTTTTAGACTATAGCTCCCAGAGTTCCCCAGGTAGTATTGGGTGGGCAAATCTGGGAGTTTTACTCTAGAAAAGTTGTGTTTCCAAGCATTGCATCTCTGTTACTATTCACATTCCCAAAGGGAGGGAGGAGTTTTGATCACAGGGAGAGAAAATGGAACTATATTCATCCCATCTTCCATGGCCAAAGAGCAAATCTGTTTGTACTCCAGCTCTGCTGGAGAAGTCTAGATGAATGCTATGTGTTTATATTTCAAGGAGAGCCTCAGGGGAATGTCAACTTGGCTGCTCTGAACCTGTACACTCACAACCTCCAAATGCCAGCTGATTCAAGGCCCTCATGGGCGGTTAATGCTGGATGAATGTGCTCTGTGTGTACTACGACTTCCTGTATTTGATGTGGCAACAAGCTCAAACCAGGCACTCTGTGCTTGTGGAGTCTGGACATATGCCTGTGGGAACAAGTATGCAATTCCAAGCCAATGGAGTCTTCTTGGTAGGAGACAGTTGGCCAGCACTTCGCCTTGGTTTAGTTTCAGCTCTGTGCTGCTAGCTGCTGCAGCTGCACAAAACACAGAAATGACCCAAGGTGAGCTGAGACAGGGCTTACCATTCAGAGAGGATGGGAAGACAGAGAAGCTGAAGAACAGGTAGAGAACAAAGACAGACAGATGAAAAAGGTAGGCACAAGAGGGTATAGGTGTCCCATGGGAGTGGGAAGCCCTGTTACCACATTTCCCTTCCACTTGCATCTTGTGCACATCATGTGAGATGTGTCCATATCATGGGGGGAAATGTTTAGTGATACCTGTTTTATTTTCATCATCTCCACTCCCTCAAATAATACTTCCGCCTTGCTGGAGTTGTGTAGTTGAGTGTTGTAGAGTGTTGGACTGAGCCTTGGAGGATCCAGGTTATACTTTCCATTAAACCATGAAAATTCTCTTGAGTGAGCTTGGATCAGTTCTTTTCTTTCAGCATGCCCTACTTCACAAGGTGGTTTGGAGAATAAAGTGCAGAGAAGGTGTGCCAAGCATGCTGCCTTGAGTTCATCTGGAGGAAAGATTTAAGAAATAATAATACCTATTCTCCACAGGCTCACAGTTTGAATGCATATAACATTTGCCATCAACCAGTCGTCTGCGCTTTCTTTCCCTCTTCTCCTCTGTGAAATGTCATCCAGGAGAAGCCTCTCTTGTTTGCTCATGCTGTAGAATGCTACATCCATAATGCACAGAATGCTGTAAAATGTTGTTATAGTGGATCCTCTACATCTGCAGCGGTTCCCATCTAGGACACCCACACCCAAGAATGCCAAAAAACTTGAATGTTCATGTTCCATTATATTCAGTCGAGGTGGTGTGTGGATAGATGCTTCAACACATCTATATTCATGTTGCTACCATTTTAGGCATAGGATTTGATGCTCCAAGTTAGCTCAAAGTTGCAGATGCAGAGGTTGCAAGCAAGGAAGGTCCACTGTATTAGTTTATCACAGAAATCAGTGAGTTCAGCACATTTTTTCTACTCGGGACTGAATAGCTATCATTTGGTGGTTCTGTGTGCAAACCCATGTACCACATTTCAAGGGGACTTGGATTTTCTTCTAGTGAAATTAGTTGCTGACCAATGTCATCACACACAGGCACACACACAATTTTAATTTTATTTGCTCTTTAGCATGTGACTTAACTCATTGAATGAGTCATCTGGGCCTCTTTGTTCCACAAACAACTCTCTGTAAGGTACAGGTGCTTCTAATCTGCGGGTTGATCTGTGGAGTTATTGGGGAGTTAAACCCCTGGCAATAACAGAATATCTTATCAGACGACTCCCTTAAAAATTTAATTCTATTGTTACAACTGCCTGAGATTTAGAGGAGAGATTCAGCCTCAGAAAGACACCTAGATGACAAGCAGTTCTCTTTGCCTAATTGAGATAATCACTGAAATCTCACACAGGAAGAGCAGTGTACATCTTTTCAAAACAGATTAAAAAAAGGCAAATCTTTTTTTTCAAATATGCAAAAGGATGTAAGGAAAGCTACTGATATTGGCCACATCACATGATGACAAAAAAGATGCAATGAGTTAAAATTGCAGATAGACAACTATAGATTATTAATATATAATCAAGATATTAAAAAGATCAGTTTGACAATAAAGAGACATTATGAAGCCATTTTCTTTGGACTTCTCAATGGGTTTCCCACTGGGCACTGCAGTCCATATGGGCTCTTTCAATATGACAAACATGAATTTATTATAGTGGCCATTAGTAGCCACTAATGCCTCACCAGGCCTGTGAACTTGATTTTGGTCTAAACTTTAAAGAAGCTCTCTAAAATGCTATCTTGTAATGTCAGACTAACAAATCTTGTGACTGGGTGCACTGTGTAATTTTTTTGGAAGAGCGTCTTATTCATATAAATGTGCCTTTATTTTCATGGGCGCATCTCATGCTCCCTGTTAGGAATCTGCTGAATGCTCAGTCAGCTGTTGGGGAAAGGATGACTTATATAGTCTTGGGATTTTCTGCGACTACTGGTATCATGAACTTTTTCTTTGACTCAAACAGTTTATCCAGATTTGCCAGCATGCCAAAAGACAGATGTGGGAGGACCCCAAAAGTGTTCAGCAAAGCTGTACTTGCTTCAGATAAACTCTTCCTGAGACATCTCAGAGGTGGAAGCTATAGCAGGTGATAGATATGGGAGTCCTGAAAATGAAAGAGGTGCAAATGCTTACATCATTGGAGAATAGATCTGACAGGCAGTTGCCCATCAATATGCCTTTGAAATAACAACTTATCTGTGGACCCGTGTGAGTGAAAGACAAACTCATGCTCTATAGCGAAGACACTGACCACTCAGTGCCCTCAAAGTGTTTCAGATTACAACCAGTCTGCAGCATTCCTAGCCACTGGCCATGCAGGCTGGGGCTGATGAGAGTTATAGTCAAAAACATTTGGTAGGCATCCAGTTACTTGCTAATGGTATAGCTAAAGCTGGGATAGGAATTGTATCATCTTCCGGATGTTGCAGCCCTGCATCACTTAGCATTCGTCATCTTTGGCACAACTGGTAAGTGCTGGTGGTAGTTTCAGTCCATCAGCATCCAGAGGCTCACACAATTCCCTTACACTTGAACTAATGGAAGGAGAGCATAAAGGAATCATAAAATGGACAAAGTGGAATGAGCAAGTAGGCTTTTGGCTCTTAGATAGCAGCAAGTCCAGATGAATGTCCTTATGCATTAAAAGAACTTGAGGGGGCCCATCTCATACAGTCAGAGTTGTCTGTGATAGCCCTCTACCCACCATTGATACATATAGTACATTATAAAGGCATTATCATATCAGCAGTCTTATTTTTTGCTTCCTTTCTTATTGAGCTCCAAGACAGAGCTGGCATTTTTCACATTTGTTGTGAGCAAAATCAAAGTTTTCATTCGGATAACCCTAACATCTAGTTAAAATTGACACTGGAGGCGTTTGCACTTCTTTTCTCAAGTTGCAAGATACTTGTTTGGTGGCTTTTTGAAGATATTTGGCTCCAGAAGTATTAATCTGAATCCATACAGGAGTGCTCAACCCTTTCAGGAAAACACACTTTCTAGGCTAATGTGTTACAACCCTCCAAGGAGAACCAGTTTCAGATCTTCAGTCAGTTTTATTTCAGCCTGACTTTTAAGATTTGCTGGCTCATGGGAGGGCTATGTGTCTCAGGTTGCCACAGCAAAAGGTATGCTGTTTTACTGTCAAG
This sequence comes from Iguana delicatissima, assembly GCA_948472985.1. Taxonomy (NCBI): domain Eukaryota; kingdom Metazoa; phylum Chordata; class Lepidosauria; order Squamata; family Iguanidae; genus Iguana; species Iguana delicatissima. The sequence goes on from CAOKZL010002171.1 coordinate 149,920, forward strand.
GAACCATAGATATCTATGAAGCAATCTTGAAAAGTCCAAAATGGCACCTCAGTTTAATCTTCTACTGAGCTTCCTTGGAAATGAGCAAATGTTCTTACTTTTAAAAATACTCCTAATTTAGTTTACTCATAGATGTGAAATTTTGAATGGAACACTGCAAATCAATGTTGTGTAATGAAGCATTTTCTGAGAGTCAATTCTCATTTTAGTTGCTGTAACTGAATTAATATAGTCAATATTTTTAAAAAAGCTACATACATCTGGCACTTTTCATGCTCTTGTATCTAGAATATGGTGTGTATCTCTTTAAAAACTTAGAACTGCAAACAGAAAATGAACAGACTACCTCCACACCAGGATGTCGAAAACACACACACACACACACACACACATGCTTGTGACTTTTACATATCCATGATTCCTACATAGCTCCTAGTCTAGAGGCTACGTAGAGACTGTGAAAGTCCCCCAGTCCTCACTTATTGAGCAGAAGCTGCTGTGATCCATAGGATTCTGTTCCCTTGTCGATCAGGAAACAGTTGGCTGATGTTCCCACCACCCCTTGCAGAAGCAACCTCTGGTGTGAGGGGGAAGTGCAATGGGTCCTCCTTTTGCCTGCCACACCAGAGATTGCTCATGGGTGAGGGTGAGGGTGGCAGCAGTAATCAGCTGCTTCCCAAGGGACAGGGGAACAGACCTTGGCTGTTTTCCAGTAAAGAGACATGGAGGGAAGGTATGTCAGGCCAGGATTCACAGTGTAGCACTACAAGTCCTTACACGTACGTATCTCCCCCCCTCCCCACAGGATTCTAGCCATTGACTGTGCATATAGATTTTCGTATGCTCAGTACCAAAATCATCCTCATTAAGTAAGAAGCAGGGCCTAACTATTAGAGAAGTTAACATATTTCATTGCAAAAATTAGTCAGTTTGACTGGTTATATTATAAAATGAATAAATGTAAATCCAAGGTTTGCTGACTTCACTATGCAGGTACATGCATCATAGGAAGTCTGTTGATCAGTAACGTGGCAAGCCACCTTACAAGGTGAAGGGCTTTTTAACAGTGGATATGGGAATGGAAAAGAATGGCAAGAAAATCCTTCTTATGGTTGTTACAAAATCTGGATTTGCTCCAGCTCATTTTTCTCTCATCAACGGTGGGCTTCCAAAGCCAAACAACAGAGCTTGCGTGCTGGGTGGAGATGATGGGAGTTGTAGTCATGAGAAAACTTTTTGAAGTTGAGAGCAGGAGATAACTTTTCAGGCAATATCCTGGAACAGTCTCTCCCAACCTGGTGAAAGTTATTTTTTCAGATGCGGGCCAAGCTGACTGAGGAATTCTGGGGGCTGTAGTTCAGAAAGAACTTGCCTCTCACAAACTGACTAAACCATCCCAACTGTAACCTAGTCAAGCAGCAAGAGACCTCAGCAGCAGTGGCCTCAAGTCACTGCCATGTGTGTTGACACTGGCATACATCCAAAGGACACATGGGAGAGGCTGGAGTTTCTAAGGGACAGAAAAGGTGGGGTAGCATTAAGGGAATGGGTTGTGGCTTCCTCTACTGCAAGGAAAAACACCTACAGCTGAGCAACAAAGGAAATGAATGCCAGCACTGCCCATGACCAAGGAGAAAAGAGGGCATGATGGCAGGGGAGGCCCATAGTATTCTCACTTTTGTATTCTCAGCCTGAGATCTTACATCGCCTCAGTGTAGTGTGACTACTTACTAGTGCAGTTGCATTACTGAACATCACCACAGCACAAAGTGTATGGATAAATGGTCACTAGGCACAGCTGAGGTCCCACTGCAAAGTGGCAACGCACAGTACATATTTGCATGCTAGTCTGTGAACCTTAATGTGTTTCCACATGTGCAATGGTTCTGCATGTGGAACTTCACTTATGGTGCTGTCACAGGGATACAACTGTTGCATGTTGCTCACAAAATTCACTCTGTGGCTGAGATTCTACAGGACTTCACGCACAGAACTTCACTATGGCTCCCATGTCACCAGCCCCAGAACTGTGAAAGCATCCCTCCTAGCTGTCCTATTGCTGGTAGGGAGTGGAGGGGCTAAGAACAGTATTTAGCTATATTCCAGATGCAAACCAAGGAGATCTCCCACAATGATCCACCGGGGTCCTCCTGAGGTCTCAGCAAATTATTTCTTCAGTCTGCATCTGGCTATGGGATCATAGCCAGGTACTTCTCTAATCCCTTCTGCTCTTCACCAGCAACAGAACGGCTGGTGGGAGCAACTATCTCAGCAAGATGGTGAATTGAGGGGGCTTTGATCATTTCAGAGGGAGGAAGGGAATACCAACTTCTGCAATGACCCAAAAAATAAAATAAAAAATACTTAAGAAAGCATAAGGCAGAATTACACTTGCATTTGTCACAAGCAGGACATTGATTTTAGAGTAAGGAGAAAAGAAAGAGAAAAATAAGTTAAAAAAATCCTGGCCTTAAAAAAAATCACAAAAGCAGTAAGCATTGTGCTCTCCTGTTACCAGATCTTGAAAAAATTGCTTTTTGGAGGCAATAGTGTCTGGAACCCTCCAGTCAGCATAGCCACCCTACCACAGTCAGTTGAACCCTTTGCACGCATCAGCTCATTTGATGGCTTTGGGCAAAGAGCTGCTTCTGAGCCTCACTCACGTCACAAGGTTTTTGTGATTCCATCAGCACTGCCCTCAGCTCCTTGGAGGAAAGCTAGGATATAAATATGATTCATAAAAACAGAAGATGAACATTTAAGAGTTTATTTTTATGCTGTTCTTCAGTGCTGTAAACTGGCATACCTTCCAGAAGAAGAAACCAATGGTGGTAATTGATTTGCGTAAATGGTGGTTAAATGATGAACCACATTGGAATAAACAGCATCCTACGTGCAGAGATACACCCACTAGCACACAAAACACTCAGACTTTTCCCACTCTCCTTAGAAGGAAGGAAGTAAATTTGGAAAAAAGGTCTATAGAAGCAGCTAATTGGAGAATGTTTGACATATTTGGCAAAGTAACAACATAAAATACTATAAAAATGACATGAAGACCCCACAAATGGAATACTTAATTATGGACTGTTAAAATAAAAGACATTCAGAAATAGTTTACCATTGTCTTCTTCTGCACAGTACTAACAAGAGTTAGCTAAAGTTTTTGGCCATGATTGTGCATCACCTATTTAGCTATTTCAACTACCCTTGTCATGTAGCTAAGTAGCGTCTCTTGCGTTGCATGTCACAATCTCCCCTTCCCAGGCAGCGTGTTCTCTTGTCAATTGAGAAGCAGTTGAGTGGTGTTCCCATCCCCTTCCTCTGGTGCGATAGTCAGGAGCAGGATCCCTGTCATAATTCCCCCTTGCACTGGAGATTGCTTGTTGGAGGGCAGTGGGAGCATCAGTCAGCTGCTTTCTGATTGACAGGAGAACAAACCCCCATTGCTTGCAGGGGCTGCTTCCCAGTAAGTGGGGATTGGGAGCCTGTGGGGTCTCTATATATCCTCTAAACTAGTGAATACAAAGGGATCATGAATAGGTTACGCATTTGTAATTGGATAGTGATTTCTGGCCATTATCTGTGAGAAATTTTCCACAAGTTTCACTTCACACTATTGCTACTGCTGAGCAGCTTTCCTTCTGGAGGTTTTTAAGTGCCTTCAGAGTTGGAATGATCAGCTCCCCTTCACTGATGTGGCTGTTCCCACTAGATGACTAAACTGAGGCCATAATACTTTGAACATACGAGATGACACAAGTCATTGGAAAAGACAATAGCAGTAGGAAAAAAAAGAAGATTGCAGTACAGGTAGATTAACTCAATCAGGGAAGCCAAAGCCTCGAGTCTGTAAGACTTGAGCAGGGCTATTAATAATATGGAGGTCTCTCATGCGTAGGGTCACCGTAAGTCAGAGCAAACTTGGCACATAAGAACAGTAGCAACAAGAACAAAAGAGTGTGGTATTGCTCCCAGACAGGATTCTCCCTACTCTATTCCACTATGCCTCCCCAATAAAGTTTTCTACACACCCCTCCCCAATAAAGTTTTTCACATAACCCTACCAAAAAGTGAACAGCATTCTTTTCAAATTTAGTATGCTCATTTCATGTCTCACTGTTTTAGGAAGTATTTGTTTCCTATATGTTTTTTGTACTTGTGCAAAGTTTGGAGTTATGCACAGTATATAGATATACTAGTGCATGTAAGTTAGTACTACAAGAATTCAGTCCTTTATTTGCTAATATAAGAGTATGGCAATACTAATAGTATTCTAAACTAAACAAATGAAGGCCAATGAAAATCTTCCTCCAACCACTAGATGGTGGTATTAGATTGGATCTTAGCTTAATAGCACCTAACTCTTTTTTTTCCTGTTTGCATGTCAAATTAAATAAAATTAGATTAAAAATAATAAAATTAAGGAACAGCCAGATGGAGAAATTTTTGGTGACTGGCTGAGCAGTCCCAGTATACCTTCCTCTGGAAAAACAAAGGAACTTGATCTCAGATACAGAATTCACCAGCTTTTTCTCTTTCCTCTTACTCATCAGCCCAATTCTTGTGTCAGAGCAAGTCTTTACGGGCCAAAGTTTGAAAAGGATGTGTGAGTCTTTGTTCCAGGATTCCATAGGATGCAGGCCCCTCCCTCAACTGCAAACTCCAGGATTCCATAGGATGTTGCAAGTGGAATAATAGTGCTATAACAGTCTAGTGCGGAAATGGCCAATGACTGAAATCCGACATCATCTCAGTGTCTTGTAAATATCAGCTGACCCAGTTATGCTATGCTAACACTACACAGTTCCTATCCTGGGTACCATAGTACTACAATACATGAGAAAAAGTTAATATGCATAGCTGTCACCTGCAATGAACATTGCATCCTGCAGAGAGGCAAGATGCAATGTGTGAGGGTACTGACACACCACTGTAGCTGCGTTATTGTGTATCTGTGACAGTTCCTGGTGCAGGATTTTGGTCCCAACACCATCAGCTGTGTATGTCCATTCTGCATTGTCAAAAGAAGGCACTCCACATGTGGAGCACAATCCAAGCTCGAGTATGGCCATTTCCGCACTACACTCTTATAGCATGATTATTCCACTTTCAACATCCTATGGAATCCTGGGGTTTGCCATTTAGGGAGGGGCCAGCCAGCCCCTCCCAAAACAGCAAACCTCAGGATTCCATAGGATGTTGAAAGTGGAATAATCACGCTATAAGAGTGTAGTGCGGAAATGGCCTATGTCACGAGCAGGACTCTGGCCTGTGACTAGAATTATGTTGGTGCACAGTTGCACTTTATCTAGGGCTGCACAGTGGCAGTGGGGTAGGACAGACAGAACCTGCCAGGTCTGAGGAATCCACTTCTCCAAGGCCTTGCTGTGCCTGAGGCTGTGCCTGTTGGATTTAGATCCTGCATCAAGCAGGCAGAGTGTAGTATGTCCTCCCCTTGTCCTGGCAACTTTCAAGCCTCAGTGTTTGAAAGAAATACACACACACACGCGCGCACGCACGCGCGCACACTACTGGAACACAAATTTGGTAAGTTCCCTATCCTCCCCCTCCCTACAAAAGCTGTCAAGTCCTAGGAGGAGCTGCTACTGCTTGCAGGTAGGGAGGGGAAGTACAAAGGAGGTGATTAAGACCATGAAGTAGTAACTAGACTCAGCTTGTGGGGTGGAGAAGAGAAATGAGACTGCACTCATGGATGGAGTGTATCTACCTTTTTCCCCCCTGAAAGCCCAGAGCAGGCATAACCTCATTTTTCTGAATTGTCTCTTTCCAAAGCCTGACAGCTGCCTGGGGAAGACGTTGGGAGATAAAGTGAAAGAGAAAAAGAATAGCCTCCTGTGACCCATCCAAGAAGGAACATATATACGTGTATGCTGCAGTTATGTGTTCATCTTACTAACAGAAGACAACCATGGAATACGTCCTCCTTTCCTTTCCCTTTGGTGCCCAAACCAGCCTCTTCTTCACCATCTGAATGTTCTCCTCCCCCTCCTTCCCAGTGGAAAGTGGTAGCAGTGGTGAACCCTTCTGTGGCTTGACAGCTGTGGGGAGGGTTTGAATAGGGCACACTTGGCTAGAGAATGGTCCCATGCCACATGTGTATGTCACTAACAGGATACTAACCATAGTGTAGAATTTCAGCCTGAAAATGAATCTCTAGGTGCTCAGAAGTAGCAACTCTTGATTCTGGCAGCTGCTTCAACCACTCATGGAGAGCTTCCTTCCAACATCTTCTTACCACTGTGACACACTCCAGCCCAATTATCCATTTACCCTCTGGAAATGCCTACTTCTTTGCAGCAGCCAGGAGGAGCAAGCACTTGATCAGGAAGGGAAAGTCATGCCAACTTCCATGTCTTTCTCATGCCAAGAATCAACCAGCTGGTGCTAGATGAAGTTTGGAGAACTTTCATCTCACCCAAACTTTTGATCTGCAATTCCCACAATTTCTTAGGCTTATCTGAAGGGGCTATAGGCCAAACCATCAGCAGGGCAAAGTCTTCCCAGCCCTAAACTATAGGCTGAGCAGGTAAGTAAGTGGGCACCAGAAGTGGTACTGAAAGATGTATGGAGGGGAGATCTCTGAAGCTGGATTTAACAGATGGATATTTGCTATAGTGGCCTGGAAGAGAAATGTGAGATACACCCAATTCTCCCATTCCCTACAATGGCCTGGAAAATCACTGTGGGTCATGCTATATGACAGAGCTGGGGGACCACATACAGCCTGCAACCTATTTCATAAGGCCTTTGGTTTAATTTTAAATGACAAGATCAGAGAGCTACTTCTACAAATCATGGCTGAGATTCTGCATCAGGGGCTATGCTGTGTAACTTTACATTAATGGAGCTACATCACTGACATGATAAGCAGCCGTGCCTGTATGACAATGCACAATTGGCCACCATGCAGCATGTCTCACTGTGCAATGGGGACTCCCATTGCACAATAGGATACGTTGTGCGTTGGGGCCACTGTACAAATGGCATGCTGTTGGCTTCACGTGGGCAATGGTCTCAGTGGCTATGTCTTCTGAGAATACAAATGTTGCACAACAGTGCAGTTCAACTTTATGTGATCTTACGTCAGTTTATAATGGTGTAATTTCCCAACAAGATGCCAGCTAATTAATTTAGAGAGCTACCAAAGTCAAACAAAGGCTTCTGAACACACAGAGAGCTCAGGGAAGAGCTACTGGCTTCTCCTCCACCTTTCAGCAGCGTCAAAAAGAGAAAGACTGAGAGAAAGGGAGAGAGAAGAGGATTTTAGGGAGAGAGTGTGATCAAGTGGGGGACAGGTATACAGAAATGGAGACAAAGGTGGGAGCCACACAAGGATGACAGGTGGTTTCCATGTCAGGGATGTGGTGAATCCACTCAGGGTTTTCTTCCAGACTCCCCAGATAGGTTCAGGACCTTGGATAATTCCTTTAAATTCTTGAATAAAACCCAAAGTGGAGTTACATCCATGTTAAATTTTACTTCTATCCATTGTTGGCTTCAGACACAACTGCTACCATGAGCATGAGGTTTCCTAGCAGATTACCCTCTAAGGGAATGCAGACCTTGGCAGGGAAAAAAGCTCTGTATCCTTGTCTTCTTCAGGTCTCTCTTATTTGCAGGTTCTGCAACCACACAGCTTAGGATATCACCTCTTCTAGATAGCCTGTATTGTGGCCAGTCATACCCTTTTAACCAGGAAATTAAGGCTGCTCAATTACGCTCTGTGGCAAGGAAGTAGAAAGTTCATTCACTGAGTGCACTAATAACATGGTGCGTTCCAGCCTCACAACCTAACTGTGATTAAAGGGGCTGAGTTCCATTCCTCAGCTTGCCATGGCAAAGCTGCTTCTGTTTCGTATGTCTTGTCAGATCCTTTGGCTCAGCATTCTGTCTCTGGCAGAGGACAACTTTCTTTCCACAGGCAGGCAAAGACCTTTTTATTTAGTCAGGAATTTGGCTCTTAACTTATTGCAGTAGAAGGATTTTTGAGTGGGGACATATTATGTTTTTATTTTTTTGCTATGTTTTAACAACACAAGTGGCTTTTAAACTCTGATGAAATAGAGTAGGTGAGCCTTTTACTTATTTGGGCATAGTTTTTCTTCTCCAGGGTCTTGGACTCCTCAGATAAAGAAAAATGAGTTCAAAGCAATAACCTGTACTCAAACTTTACTTTTCAATGATACCCTTATATCCAATCTTGAACATTTATAAGGTAAAGGTGTAGTCAGTATTAAGGTTTGGTGCAGAAATCTGGGGCCTCACCAATAATAAGAAAACTGAAAGGGTTCAGAGCCATTTTCTACCCTGTTTAATTGAATACTTGGAGATGTATCACGTCTGAAACAGCTGTTATTCCAAATTCAGGTCTAATTATATGAGCTGGGGAGACTTTTGACATGCCTAATATCAGATCTGAATTTGGAAAAACAGCTGTTTCAGACCCAATATATCTCTGATTATTCAATCATTGGTGTAAGCTGGGTGAAATGGGTCAAGATAGGCTTATTATTTGCTTAAACAAGCAAATAATAAAAACTTCAGAAAAATCTTGGTTTTCTAACTTTTCTAAAATGCTATCAAATTACTGTAGCTCCCTCCATATTTGCGGGTTAAACATTTGTGGATTTGATTATTCATGGATTACTGGGGGAAGGAGATAGGACGGGAGGAAGGTGCATGCGTGCATTCACTTTCTTGCTCACATGGGTAGGAAGAAGGAAGGGGATGGGATGGGAAGCTGGAGGGCACATGCATTTCTCGACTTGCATGGACAGGGAGAAGGAGATGGGTTGGCAGCATGCACGCGCACACACACACACACACACATTTTTGCACACACACAATTTACTCACAGAGGCAGTTTGGGGGAAGGGAATGGGACCAGAGGAGGGACAGCATCACACACCTGTTCATTTGCTCTCTCACGTAGGCAGAAAGGAGGAAGGGGGTGGGATGGGAATCCCCTTTCCCTCTCCTTCTGATCCCCAGTGCCATCCTCTTATCCCTTGAGTGGGCGTAGGAACGCGTGTGAGGCTGGGTGCAGCCAGTACAGGTACTTTTTTGTGTGTTAAATACAGTTTGGGGGAGGGTTATGAAATTTGCAGTTTTTCCACTTTTGCAGGGGTCCTTCACCCCTAATCCCCATGAAAATGAAGGGCCAACTGTATGGTTTTAGCATGGAAGCCTTGGTTGTTTCCAGTTCTAATATTTTTAAACAAAGAATATTAGAGCACAGATAGATATGTTGGCCTTGCCAAATACAAGATCTATGAAATGGATAGCAAAAGCAAAAAATAAATTTCAAGAAAAGAAATATTTGTTCTTCCCAATGAAACATGAACTAGGTACGGCCTTTACTTATCTTCGATTTGAACAACAAGAAAGATTCCAGGGCATCCCAGAATCAAATAGACTCTGTATATGTGGTACAACTGAAGTGGAAGATTCTGCCCACTACCTAGTAGAATGCTGATTGTATTCCAGTCCTGAAGAACATCATTTGCCTCCTTTTATAAGACATATAGGAAACTGGAAGGTTGATAACAAAATTCTTTTTTTTTTCCTGCAGGGCTCTAACCATCTACTGCCACAGAAGGTTGCCCTTTTTGCAGTTAAGGCAGCCAGTTTAAGGAAAAAAGAAAAGGAAGAATGTCTGTAATAAATTGCCTTTCCTTTTTTTTATTGTCTGATTTCGATATGGTATGTTGACTTATTCAATAAATTTTTTACTTACTTGCTATGTTTTAATGTATTGTAATTTATTTAACGATTTTTTTTAAACTTTCGTATCAAACAAATTTCAGGTATACTATCTTTTCAATTTTACATGAGCTGCTTTGTATCCTGTACCAGGAGAAATGTGGGATATAAATTAATTAAATACATAGAAGATCTAGGGTTTAGCAGTTTTGCTTTAGTAAAAAAATCAAGTCCACCTGTTTCTGGGAGAACTGGCTGGAAGACAACAGAATCTCCCAGGTTTCTAATAAAAGACACACAATTATAATTATTATATCCCTCTCAATTTTCACCACACAAGGGCCTTAAAAACACTAGAATGTCCTTCAGCTACGCCGCCCCTGTTAACGGCCTTAAAACTTCATTGTCCTAACTGTACCAGCAAATGCATGTTCTCTAGCATGTCTTATAAATTGACAGAACAATAATACTGTCTGAACTTTCAACCCACAATTACTTATATTTTGTGACCCTATTATGTTACTTTATCTATAGCATCTCCTCGTCTTCTCTTGCTATTCAGAGCCAATTGTTGGAAGAGGAGAAGGTAGATTTCATCTGGAAAGCTGGGGGAATTACATTTTCAGATTTAACTACTCCATGCCACAATCTCCTGTGGGAAGTCAGATTCCGTCCAAGTTTCACATGCTCATTTTCCACATAGAATTGCTTTTTTACTTTAAAAACAAACAAACAAACAAACAAGCAGGGAGATAGTGCATGCTTAACTGTAAGCTTTTGCCCACTAGGATCCAAACCTACGAAATGTTTAACTCACCACCTGTCTTTCTTATAGTAAAGTCAATTAGTGAGTGCCAAGAAGATTGTAATCAAAATGGACCTACAGAAACATAAGATGGAAGGCAACACACATACACAGGAACTCTCTCTCTCTCTTCTGGCAATTTCCGCACTACACTCTTATAGCGCGATTATTCCACTTTCAACATCCTATGGAATCCTAGGGTTTGCAGTTTAGGGAGGGTCCAACTGGCCCCTCCCTAAACTGCAAACCGCAGGATTCCACAGGATGTTGAAAGTGGAATAATCGTGCTATAAGAATGTAGTGTGGAAATGGCCTCTCTCTCTCTCTCTCTCTCACACACACACACACACACACACACACACACACACACACACAAGCACACATCATACATATACTGCCAAGGCAGTGGGAACAAAAGGCAAAAGGAGGACTGAACATGCCCTCAGTGGCCGCCAAAAGTTGAGGACTGAGGATGGACAGAATGGAGAGTTGTGGAAAAGGGCCCTTCAGGCAGGCTCACTCTACACCACCACAATTTGTTGCAGCTAACATTTGTTCCTAGTTATTGTTGCCATTTCGTAAAATAAAGTGCTCACTGCCTTTCCAGCACTATAAGCAGCGTACAATGAAAACTTATACAAAATAAAATGAACTCGATATAGTTGCAAAAATAATTTCCTCCCTTCTGCCCACTCCACCTCATTTCCAGGTTCAAAAGCCTTGAACTGTCAGCAAGCCATTTTCCCAACATTTTGTTTAGTCAGTATTTAAGAAAAGGTTTTGCTGCCACCTGCTGGACAAAATGCCGTTTTGAAGCTCATGCATAAGCAGGAGCATCCTACACAACCACAGAAAGGCTTAGAAAAATTCATATTTCACAATAATGAATTTATAGTACACGTCTGGCAAATATCTTTGGCATTCTACCAGTTGCAAAGAAGTTTTTAAAAAGCAAGGAAAGCCTCAGGATTTACTGAGCCGGTGTCTACCCTGGCTCGGTGCTTACATTTAGCTAAGTCTGATTACTAAATAAGCAGTCAGGCTTTTTCCTAACTACTGGCAACCAGGGCACTCTCTGCTTTGCTGTTTGACAGTGTGTCTTTAACAGTTCCACATAACCAGAGAAAATGCCACAAGGTTCTGGTTCTATCAGCATAGCACATGTGGGATGAGGGAAAACTAAGATTCTTTTTGTTGTGAGAGGAAAGAGAGTAGTCCATGCAGCTGGGCTTTGTCTTTGTTGTCCGTCACCATCACCGTGGATAGGACATTTTGGATTACTACTTCTGGATGTTCCACAGCCAATATGGCTACTGGTGGTATTGGCTATGGGATTGTGGGAGTTGTAGTCCCAAGAAAGTAATGTCTGAGATCCTGCATCAGGCACATAGCTATGATGTTGTGGTTATATTCCATCTCCTGATCTGATACTCCCCAAATGACTTTAAAATCCAGGCAGCCCTACCAAGTGGTAGACTTCCATGGTGCTGGTTAGCTGGGTGCTGAAGCATGACTCACCCAGCCCTCTCCTGCCAATGAGTGGCAGGGAGACAAGAAGCAGAGACCTCTGTGTGGTCCTTGAAACTCTCCAGTGCATTGCAGCTCATTGGCTGGAGGGGCTGGACATGTCATCCTTCAGTGCCCTGCTTGCCAACACCAACCTCAATCTCACAGTACTGCTGCCTGAATTTTAAAGTGGGGTTTGGGGGTATTTGCAGTTGCGTCAATGGTACCAGAATAACAAAGATACATACCAAACAGTTACAAGGCCCTAAGCCTAGCCTATGACACTGTAACGGCCTAACAGAATGCCATCCAACATTTCTAAGCTCTTACTAATGTGCATGACACTGTACAGAGTGCAAGTCTAAGTGATAGGTCCCTGCCCCAAGGTGCTTTCAATCTAAAATTTGATACAAGAGGAAACAGAGGAACAGGAAACTGGGCGAATAAGCAGTCACAAAGGGATGGGGTGGTGGTGGTGGGGCGATGGGGACGGTTCATCCCCGGAGGCAATTTTTTGGGGGTGTCTCAGCTCCCTGCTTGCCCTCCCCCCACATGCCGTAGCCCTGCCCGTCTGCCATAGCCCCGCCCCACATTGTAGCCATGCCCCCACATGCTGTAGCCCCGCCCCACACACCATCGCCAAATCCCACGCTCCGTAGCCACACCCCCTCCTGCCTCCCCTCCATGCACTTCCAAGCTCGGCCACTGCAAATAAGGAAGACATACAGTTGTTTCAAGTTACATAGCAGAGGATATATGACAGGCAAAGCTTTGTTCCTGGAGCTCTGCCTTTTCATCCCATAAGCCAGAATAATGAAAGCAAGTACTCTGGTGGTTTCTACAGGGTCTCACTGGTGTTGGGGCTGGAAACTCCTGCAGAGTGGTTCACTGGTATTAGTAGAATCATAGAAGTTATGAAGAAGCACAAATGAATAGTATGGAAGCAAATCTTAACAGCACATGCTGTGGGGGTAACAAAATCATGCAACTCACAACTAAGGTCAATCTTCTTCAACAGTTGTCCTTAATGAGTTTGACGGGAGCCCAGACAACCACAATAGTTGCAAAGGGTATTTGTAGGAGATGCTTTACAGAGAAAGCACTCTTCACTGGAATCCTGACTTCTTCCAGACATTCATAGGCTCTGAAATCCCTGAAGTCTGGTGCAACAATCAGAAGCAGGTTCTCTGCCACCAGAGATTGCTAGAAGGAGAGGGTTGGATGTCGTCCTGGAGAACCCCAATGACCAGCAGAATAGACTTCCATCATTCAATGCAGCTGGTGGCTGTTCAGGTAGGTTTGCAAAGTTGGGTTGTGAGACAAGACGTAGTTACTCATTCATAATGATGCCCTCCCCTGAGATCTCCTGGCAGGGGGTGGAATATTTGTCTTTTGATACATAAATGAAAGTAAATTAAAACATAAGTCTCCTACTCACTTCTTTCTGGGGAACCCCTGGCATTTTCAGATATTTTTGGACTACAATTCCCAGAATCCTTACAATTGGTCTTACTGGTTGGGACTGATACAACTTGTAGTTCAAACTATTTGCAAGGCCAAATGTTCCCTACTCTTACTCTAAATCAAGGGTAGCCACCTGCCCAGGGCACTGCTGCCTCCCATAGGATAGGAGAAGACTGTATCCCTGGTATGTCCCCATTTCTCAAAAAAAAAAAAATCACAAAAAGTTCCCACTGAACCACATACAGGCCATGGAGGAGAACCTCATCATGTTTTGGGGTCTTCATGGGTTACTTCTATTAGCAGTTTCTTCAGGCTGATACTCAGATTGCGATTTTGTGTTACGATGACTTGCTTTTTGCTTGGTTTGTATCATATTCTCTTCCTGAATCATTCCACTTTGTTGCCCATTTTTCTTCTTTCCTCTCTCTGCTCTACTAGACCATGTATTTGTTTATGCATAAGCTTCCATAGGTAAAGCTAATTTTGTATGTTGTACATGGAAGGGCAAGCTTTTTATTTTCAAGGGAGAGGAGGAGAGGAGAGCAGAGACATGTGACTGATTTGTGTCTAGCTTCTGCTTTGCCATACTCTCCAACATTTCATAGATGAAAACTGAGACATACGTGGCCAAGCAAAATCAGAATGTGAAGATGGCAAAAGCTGGTAATGAGAAAGAAAACACAAGCTAAGAGGCTGCAGTAGTTTGCTTTTGCCTGAGCTTGCTGGGAAGGGCAAGATTCCACTCCCCTCTCTCCCTGATGAGTTGAGTACAAACTACTTTTGCATTTTGAACTCAGTTTGCAGCAACTGAAGTAAGCTGGGCACAAAGGTGGAAATGGGGAGAAAGAGAGAGGAACTGAGACATTTTAAAAACAGCTGAAAAAGTAGGAGAATAGAAGATTAATTGAGACAGCCCCTGCCGAACTGGGACAGTCAGAGGTTATGTCTTGACAATTTATTACTTCACTTCTGAGATCCGCTATTATTTCTCACATTTCTTAACCATTTTAGGTCCAGGAAAGTGCCTTTCTTCAGCATTTGCTTTACTTCCTAGCTGATAAAAAGGCCTCTTCTGGAGTTAAAGCAGCCTAAACAGGGAAAACTGCCTCTCTCCTCTTGTACAGTGATTGAAGATAAGATTTTAATTTTTTTAAAACTGTGAAAAAAGTTGTAGGGAGTTGTTGGCAGGGGACTTTAGGCCTTAAAAGCGGCCCTCACCAACCACGTACCTCCCTCTTTCCCTTACTCTTGATGAACTTAGGAAGATCACTTACAGGGCAAAAAATGAAATCTCCTTTGGGAAAGGCTGTTACACTCAGTGGCATGCTGGACTGCTGGTAGGAGTAACCTTATTCATTCTTTTTTTTTCTTTAGCAGAATACACTTATTTTTGTTTTGGGTTTCAGAACAGAGAGAAGTTACACTTGAGCTGTGAGCCTAGACTTGATAATAGGACAGCCTTAGGTCAGGCTCAGAAAAGTGACTTTTTGGACTAGATTTCTCACAATCCACTGCCTATGCAGACTGGGAGATTCTGAGAGTTGCAGTCCAAAATTTCACTGTTCCAAAGTCTGTTGAAGGACTGAGGTGAAACAGCTGATGTTGGAGGTGAAATGTCAAAGCAATTAATTCAGACAAAGACATGGTAAAGGGAAAAGGTAGGGAATGGCAATGTAGGTTAGGACAAAAGGGAGGCTTCAGCTTGGTAAGACCAACAGGATCTGTATTTCCTCACCACAAAGTTCATCTGGCATATAAGAACCTCTTCCCACAAATACAAATGAGAAAATTTCACTGAGAAAATTGCTGTGTCAGCCACTAGAGGGCAGCATTCATGTACAGAACACCCCTAGTTTGCTAAAGCAACACGCAATCTCCCCAAGAGTCTTTTCAGCTGTACTGGCTTGTCTGCTTACTATCTGCTTCCATTTGGGTCTGGAAGAAGGCAACATTTCCTGTTCCATTCCAGATGTTAACTAATTCAGCAGTGATACCATGGACTGCTAGCACTTTTCGCTGTTATTGTGTAGGGATACAGGGCTTATTTTTCATACATTCAAACTCTAATTGAACTGTCTCTAAATGTGTATTTTGGATGTCATTTTCTTTTACTCCTAGTACTTACCACACCCCTCCCAGACGTGTGGCTATGTACATATGCACGGCAAGATAAAACTGCATGTACCTGATAACAAAGGCTAATGCTATAATACATTTATTGGTCTTTAAAATGCTGGTTAAAAATAACCATAATAAAATAACAATACAATAGAGAGCCAGTATGGTGTAGCTGTCTGAGTGTTGGACTAGGACTCTGGAGACCAAGATTTGAATCTCCACTTGGCCATGGAAGCCAACTGGGTAACCTTTAGCAAGTCACATTCTCTCAGCCTCAGAGGAAGGCAAAGGCAAATCCCTTCTGAACGAATCTTGTCAAGAAAACCTCATGATAGGTTTGCCTTGGGGTTGCTATAAGTTGGAAATGATGTGAAGGCACATAACAACAGCAGCAAAAACAACATAGTGATTCCATGGTAAGGTAGCTCCACTTACCTTATGATTAGCAAGGAATGGATCTATTTTCTTTTTCTTGATTTTTTCCCCCAAGCACACATCTATTCCACTTTGATTCTGCATCAGTTTGCAATTATTGCCTGAAGTCCTGCATTAGAGGCTTTGATGCATAACTTTATGATGATGGAGCTTTGTTGTTGACATTATACACAGCCATGTTGGTGAACGATGCAAATGGGGGCACCATGCAAGATGTCCCATTGTGCAATGAGGCTCCCACCACCAGGACACATTGCACATTGTGATTGTTGCACAACAGCCATACTGCTGTTTCTGCATGTAAGAATGACAACCAATATTAACTGCTCCACTCCAACATTTGTATGCATATTTGGTGGCATTTTTGTGCACATGAAAGTTTAGCTTCAATTCTGATCAAAACCAGTCCTCATGTAATCTAGAGCATTTATGGAGGCCCAGCCTGTAGTACTGCTTTCAGTGAAGTCATTTCTGCCCTACACTGCTACAGAGCTATTAATCCACTGTCAACCTCCTATGGAATCCTGGGGTATGCAGTTTAGGGAGCAGCACTTAGAATTCTCAGCCAGAGAGCCCTTTGACCTCAGTAAACTACAAACCCTAGAATTCCGCAGCATCTTGAAAGTGGAATAATAGCACTATAACAGTGTAGTGTGGAAACAGCCTGAGTGTCACAATGATAGATGAAAATCAAGTAGGAGGCAGGCGGGCAGTCCTGAAATACACAGCAGATCTGAAGGCTGCTGTTCCTCATGTTCCTTCTTCTCTCAATTTGGTCTCTTCCAAGTTAAACAAAAAATTATTAAGAAATGCTTTTTTCAGCCTCTGCCCCACTCATTTTTCAGTGTAATTTCTGTAAACGGACTGAATGGATAGTGTACTTCTCTGACGTTTTCTATAGGAGCAACAATGCTTCATATGGGGAAAGTCTCAAGGAAGAAGACTGGCAGAAGTCAAAAAGAAGGAAGGCAGAGAGAACAGAAATAAGTAAGTAAGTAAGTAAGTAAGTAAGTAAGTAAATAAATAAATAAATAAAGAGCTACTTCCTGAAGGAACTGGAGAAAGGCACTAGCACACTTTATTCTAGTATGCTACAAAATTCATTATTGACCTTTATTAGGTACCATAATACCAAGCATACGTTAAAGTAACAAAAATTATTGTTCTTTGTTTCTTCAGAAAGTCAGGTATTCCAACAGTTTTCTTTACAATTTATTGACCTTTTTTTCTTTTTAAAAAACAAACAAACAAACCAAAGCCACATTTTTTTGACATTATGAAGGGATGGGAGCATGAGGGTAGGGAAGTGTTCACATTTTAAGAGCTCTAAAAACATACTACAACTTACATTTAATGATGTATGTACTTAAAATGCTTTGCTTCCTTTATATATATATATATACATATGTATATATACACACATATATCTACACACAAATGGTAATGGAAACATCCACATCAGTTTGCAAAGTTTTTCCATTAAACACCACTGGGCCACAGTGAGAAACAGAATACCAAGAGGTATGAACTTGCTCTAAAGAGATTGAACAAGCTTCGTTTTTATGGCCTGTGTCTAAGAATCACAATGCCATTTGGGTGTCAATAAATTGAGTTATGTATGGTTTTGTCAGGACCAGGTAATGAGAAATGGTGAGTCTTGACCATCTTGGGGATTTATAGGAACTCTGAATGTACTGGCAGCAATACATTGTGGGAACATTCAGAGTTGCTAGTCAGAAAACACAGTGGAAGAGTAGTGGCCAGAGCAGAAGGGTTCACTTATGGAAGGTTAAGATGAAAATACAGAATGGAAGCAGGCTGAGGAGGAGGCTGGTAAAGAGAAAAGCACATTTTGTAGGGCTGTGCTAGGCAGAAAAACACAAATACCGAGCCAAAGAGTGAGATTGCTCAGGTGGGACAGATGCTCATCTGAAAGATCTCATACTTAGCCAGGGTTGCCAAGGGGCAACAGAAAGCAAGGAAAGCAACCAGTCATAAGCCCTATGCAGGTATTCATTTTCTGTGTAGCCTAAACATGTGACAAAAGACAGCACAGCAGCCCTTACATGTTTCCATCATTCTTTTCAGATGGATAGTGACTTTGTGTAGAAGACAGCTTCTTTTACCTGGGGAGGCTTGCCACGTTAGTTCTGGAACTCATGGAGAGTCAGCACAGATGAATGAAATTCTCCTCTTCACAAAGTCACTCTCCATGTGAGAAGAGCAATGGGAACAGGCAACATGGGAGTAGGACTGGCATCCTTCACTCCTTGCATGGTGAGGCTACAAGAGAAAAAATATCCATATAAGCCTGGGGTCAATGAAAGGGCAGAGCCTATTCTCATTTTTCTCCCAAGAAACTAAAAGAATAGTAGATGCTTAAAAGGAGGGGAAGGGGGATTCAGGTTCAAGACGAGTGGGCTTTGACAAGCCACAATACAGTGACAGCAATTAAGCTGACCTTTCGATGTTATTGCCTGCTCTTACACATGATTCAAGCTTTGATAAGACAGTGAATGCTCACATTTGTTATTGAACTACTGAGGATATCCTGTGAGGAGGCCACTGAGAAGCATACTCACAAGAATCGTCAGACACTCCAGCATCTGAGGGATGCAATCGATCACAATTCTGACTGATGTCCTTTCCCATTTTCTCTTGTGAGACCATTCTAATATTCTGACAACCCCAAACAAGTTTCTGGTCCTCTAAGTGTCCTGGAACAACACAACTTGGTCATTCCTGCTTTCCTTTTGTAACACAATGTAAGTCCTCTGCGATATGGAGGTCTCTTTCACAGGGCAACGGGTTAGATTGGAGAAGGCAAAGGTGGGGAACTTGTGGCTCTCCATATGTTGTTGGATCCCCAACTCCCATGACCTCTAGCCACTGATTATGGGAGCCAGGGCTGAAGGGAGCTGCATAATTCATTAACCTGATATGAGGTGTAGCCAAACAAGTTTTCTTCAGATGCTTGAGACAACAACTCCAGAAGTTGCAGCCAGGATGGCCAATGATAAGCAATGATAGGGACTGTAGTCTAAAACATCTGGAGGGTGCTAGCTTGCTTATCCTCTGATTAAATATATATCTGGTCATTTCTGACCCTAAACATTCTATTTTAGCATAGACTAAACTTTGTTTAAAGAGGATTTTTGATAAATAATTAAAGCTACAGTCCTTATTTGGGAGTTAGCCTAACTAAACATACAACTAAAATAGATTGCAAGGATTGTGTTGTAAGGGTTCAGTCCTATGCACACTTAGGCCTTTTTCGCATGGCATTTTCCATGCGAAAGGGCGCCTGGAGCATCGCACGATTGTGAGGAGAGATCTGCATGATGCACTCACAATCACGCAACGCTCCAAGGGCTGGCAGGCGCTGATCGCGTACCTTTTCATTTTCGGCTGGAAGCTGAAAATGGTGTGTGATCACGCATTGCTCCCAGGCCCCGCACGCTCTTACCTGGCATGCGGAGCCTCTGGAGCCATGCCGGTTGTGCTTCCTGCCCCAGCGCCGCCTGGGAAACTCCCAGGCTGCACTGCGGAAGGAAGAGGCGGGGCTTTTGTGTGAGCAGGCAGCTCGTGCAGAGCTGAAGCAGCAGGGACGCGAGAGCCTCTCGCTGGAGGCTGCTCGCGTGATCCCTGCACCCCAGTGCCGGAAAAAGGTAAGGTGCAGAAAGGGCCTTAGTTGGGATAAAATCCACTGAATTCTATTTATTTCTGAAGGTAGCTAGGATTGCACTACATGATGTAAAACATCATTCTCGTGACTTATTATTATCACTTTGCAGTAGAATTATGCCTGTCATGATGCTGAAGCATTACATGAAAGAAATAATTAGGGCAGGACTGGAAAACATTCAGATAGCAATCGTGTTTACAACATCTGAGCCTAATGGGTGACTCTAGCATAACAAGGCTGATAAATGAAAGTAGGAATCAGGACATGACAGAAAAACCCACATAACTAGTCCATTCATCTGACAGCAGAAGGATGTATTATTAGAAGCACAGTGATTGTCAATGAAAATTCTCTTCTTCCTCCTCTGGGATTGATGTAGAATGAGCCACATTCAGAGTGGATCAAATTGAAACCAATGGGATTTTTGTCATTGTCCCATTGCTTTCAACAGGCCTGCTTTAAGTAAGATTAACTTTGCCACCCTGATTTCTATTTGATCCATTCTATAATGATTACATCTGGATCCAACCTGTTATGCTGTGTTCTTCCTTGTCTCCTGTTCTACAATTATTCTACATAATTGGTTTTTGTCAGTAGACACACAGTAAACACCGAAATGTGGAATAAATTTTGCTACTTGACTGAGAACTCAGTGCAAGACTGTCTTTTTTTTGTCAGCTGTCTAATGTTTATGTTCTTAATCATATTTACCATACTGTTTATTTTGAAACTTCTAGATATCTGGATTCATTGAGCATTCTCACTGCAATCAGTCATGTACATGACTCTATGTGTACCATTTCTTGGTTAAGAAGAAGTTGGTTAACTCTTGAATTTTCTGGAGATTTTTAGGAGCTCCTCTAGGCTGTTCAAGAAGAAAAGTAAAGGTTTCTCATGGACTTTAGTTCAAGCACTTGACAAACCCCTTTGTCCTTGGAACCCCAGATGGGAATCACATTATGCAGCTCAACTGTGGAAAGAAGCTAGGAATATCTATTCACATTGCATCACAATGTTATCAGCAACTTCCTCTGGCAAGCAATGAACAACACTAGAAAATTACAGTGCTAGGGGCTACATAAGTACCTAGAGAGAGAAAAGAAGTAATTTACTTTAAAATAAACCCTTATTTATGTATTGATAGCACAATTACGAGTGTTTTCAAGAAGATAGATGATGATGTTTAAACATAAACTGCTTTCTACAGATTTATCCAAAACTATAAAAATGTAAAACCTAGTTCATCTAAAAAGGCTATTACAGTGCACTTCTTTTACACTAGATGCAGCAATGAATATGAGTCAGAAAGACTCAACATCTTGTAGAATGGTATCTGTGGCAAACAGTTACCAGTTTCTGTCTCATATAACTAATTTTAAAGTCTTGTGCGATCCTAAGCAACAGGTATGCATTGTCATTAAGGATCTGAATTTGTAATCCATTATACTTAAGCCAGGTTTTCTAAATGCAACATTGGAGCAAAAAAGATGGGAACTTTAAAATCTACTTAAGCTAATTCTACATCAGTGAGCATATGTGACAATCACCATTTTGTTCCTCCTATGTATTTATCCCATTCAAATCAATTTCCAGAACGAGCTGGCATGGTGTATAGCCTTATAGAACAGCAAATGTTGCAAAGGAGTCACAGAAGTTATAGAAAGACATGCCTTGGTTTGCAAGATACAACAAAAAAGTCACTGTCACAGTTGTGCCAGCTCTATTTATTTTGTGTTTTGAGTCTTGCCAAGAGGGTAGACCTCTGAGTCTGTAGCCAAGAAGCTTTTCATTGTTAGTTGAAGAAGTTCATTGATTACCCACAGAACAACAAAAAAAAAAACCTGCACAAGTGTCATGTATTATTACATTTCTGATGCCAAAAACAAAGAAACCAAAAAAACCCCAACAACCCTGTGTTGCTTATGAACTTACTGTGTTATGTTTTCCAAAATGGTATCCATTATGGTAGTGGCCCCCAAACAGTTCAGGGTGTGTATATTTCACAAATATAAGTCAAGCATGTATCCACTCTCCAACAATCCTTTCCCTATTTTGAACTAGGGCTAACACAGACATGAGTCAGAACGAGGTAGCTGCACTGGGGGAGGGCATTGCAGTAAATAAATTAAATTAACTAAACTAAAAGACTGTATTTTCTTTCCTTTCCTTTCCTTTTTTTTCAAACCAGGAAAGAGACATTTGGATTTTTAGCTCGAGATGCCAAAAGGTCCTGGGATTGCCATTATTACCAAGAACTCTAGCTGGATCTTATCTTAGATCAGGATGGGCAGCTTGCAGCCCTCAGGTTAATGTCATGACACCCTAAACCTGCTTTTGAAAGCCCTCTGCTTCCAATTGATTCAGACTAGTGGCAAGATCTTCACTTCAACTGGCAGCCCACTGGTCAGGGACAAAGGTGACTGAGAAAAGAGGCAGCCCCAACTTTTTCTTAACACTGACCTTGCGAATCACTGCGTTTAGCTTTTATCTTAGATTGGTGCTGACATCGTTCCCAGTGGATTACCAGCTAGCCCTCCAAGACTGTGGTCCAGGAAAAAAAAAGCCTTATCACTCCACTCTTGCTTCTTAATTCCTGTCCCTGCTTACACCGCAGCTGAGAGGCGACAAAGGGAGTGCAGACATAGAACATAGTACCTTTTGGGTTAAGGATACCACCTTGAGGTGAATATGGAAAGCACTATGGAAAGAGATGGAGTATCCATCATTCTCTAGGGGTATCATCTTTCTGCTTCTTCTTAATTTGATTTGGCATTCTAATACACTTTGGGAACCACCATCATATGGTGCATGCACCTTCACAGAATGAGAAATCAAGTCAGAAATTGCCACTGCATTGCACATTTCCTACAGAGCAAACAGAACACAGATGTTAAGAGCCACTGAGAGGTGTTGCATTTCTAGCTAACTGCAAACACGAAGGCCAAATGAGATGTGCCAAAATGGTAGATCAAAGGTTACATCATTTCCTCTGTACCATAAAGAGTTTTATTTGTAAAGACACTCATCTGAATGTGATGTCTCATCTACTTCCTGGCTATTGGAACACGAATTTGCTGAGTTAACTACCTCTGCCCTCTAAAATGTTTTATTTCAAAATATTCTGCTTTTCAGTCAATTTTTTGTTTTGTTTTAGAAAAGTGTACAAACCTCCTTGATGCATGTATATTAATGTGTTTGCCTAGTGACGACAGCCCCTTTAAAATTTATTCTCCTTATGTGACTTTTCATGCATGCCTTTCAGAATGTTGCATTCAGCGACAGTTTCTAATGAGCTGGTGAGTAAATCCATGATTGAATCTCTCTCCAGAGAACCACTTGCACGTCTGGCTGATCTATGTTTAGAAGGCAGCTTGTGGAAATCAGACATTTTTACATTCGTCAATGTTCTCCTTCATCACAGGCTTCCGTCCAAGCTTCTTCTCGTTTAATGTTGATGTACAAAAGCTGTTTACTTGGTTTTGTTTTGTGCTCATTCTAGTGAGGATTGGCTTAGCAGAACTGCAGAACACAGAGAAGGGGAGGGAGGGAGAGAGAGAGAGACAGGAAAGAGGGGGAAGAAACAGGTTTAGTGCTAGAAGACATATTAACAGAAACATCCATAGGGTTTCCTCAGAATCCCAGGAACAGAACAAGACACTGCATGCATATTTTATTTAATACTTTTAGCTCATTGTTTTAAAATATGAAGCCACTGGAAATATGAAGCTGCTGGAAAAAAAGCAGCTGGTACTTAGGCCCTTTTCACATGGCGTTTCTTAAGCGAAAGGGCCCCTTGAGTGTCGCGTAAATGTGAGGAGTGGTCTGCATGACACACTCCCATTTACGTGACGCTCAAGAGCCTCATGCACAGCGCATATGCATTTTTATTTTTGGCTTTTAGCCGAAAATGACGTGCGCTTGTGCATGGGTCGGGTGCCCCGCGTGCACTTACCTGCCGTGCGAAGGCTTCTTAGATGCGTCGGTTGTGCTTCCTGCCCCAGCGCAGCCTACAACTCCCAGGCTGCACTGCGGAAGGAAGCGGCGGGGCGTTCGCACAACCAAGACACTGCTGCAGAGCCCAAGCGGGAGGCTTGCGAGAGCCTTCCTCCCCAGGCTTCTTGTGTGAAGACTGCAACCCAGCTCTGCGAAAGGGTAAGCTGCGAAAAGGTCTTTAGATGGAAGCAGTGGTGGTTTGTGGGCTGTGTTTGTATGCAGTGCCTTTTCTCCAAATGGCAAGAAGAAGCACCCTCTCCCAAGAGACTTGGCCCATAAACTGCCTCTGGATGAAAGATGAAGAATGACAGAAAAAAGGAAGGTGTGTTCATACATTTATTTAAAGTGTTTTTACGGCACCCTCTAGTTTTTTAAAACTCCTATCTGGCTCACATTTGTGTTAAATGTAAATCCAATAAAAACATCTAGATCAAGGAAGGAGAATAAAGAGCCAAGCAGAGTAGGAAAGGGCAGTAGCACCAATTTCACTTGGTGCCTGTTTCCTTGAAGATAGTTGGCTGAAAGTGAGAGCCTTCTCTTGGCCTGAAATAGAACCAGGCCAGAGTTCGTGTAGTCAAGTATCATCTCCTCTGGCTGCCAGTACCTCTCTAGGGGAATCAAGGCAGGAAAGGGCTTTCATAGTGCTAGGCTGAGCATCCCACCTGCACCACAATGTGCAGGGCCTTTCACACTTCAAATCATGGTAGACTTCCAATCAGTAACCCTGAAAGTTTTCCTGCTTCCCATCATGTGGTGTGAGTGGAACAAAACAACATCATGCAGTAATATTGTGAACAGGGAGGGACAGGTAGTGGGTCCTGGGTCAGTGGCACAGCAAATCTGCCTTGGGTATTTCAGATATTGAAAGAGCTATTGAAAGTGCTGGACATGCTTTGGGGACAAGGCTCATCACCTTTGATAGTTCATTTAAACTTTGGAATAAAACTCAAAGTGCAAACACCATGCTCCTGACTGCATCTGTAAGCAGAGTCACTGCTGGGGAGGGGGATGGGTTTCCCCACTTTCCAGTGGAGTCAGTAAAATTTCTTCTCCCTAACATGGGCATAATGCTCCTTCTTCCATGGGTGTAATGATCCCTCTTGATGAATGTTGTTCCTATTAGGCCATTCCAAAGGAGGCAGGGACAGCACAGGGCTGTAGATTTTGGTCTCCCATGAAGGAGAAACTCCCAAGGGAAGTTGCAGCCCTGGAACATGTTCTCATCTTGACATATATAGATAACATATAGGGAGAAGCAGAGGATGGCAGAGACAGATAATATCAGGTTCTTATCTTGTAACAGGAGCTGTGAATACATTCCATTCTTACATTTATACTACTGTCAGAGAACTTAGCAAGAAAGGCCTCTCTGAAGCAGAGGCCTACATAGGGTGGGGTAAGTAGGCTATGTGCCCCAGGTGCCAGTGCCAGAGGGTGCAAAAGAGTCACATATGTAGGGGTTGGATGTGGGGTAGGGGTAAGAAGGTAGGGGCACAACTTCCACGCTTTCCCTAAGCCAGTGGTTCTCAACCTGTGGATCCCCAGATGTTCATGGACTTCAGCTCCCAGAAGCCTCAGCCACTATGGTCAATGCTCAGGGCTTCTGGGAGCTGAAGTCCACGAACATCGGGGGACCCACAGGTTGAGAACCACTGCCCTAAGTGCTGTTTACGCTAGATACGCCACTGCTCTGAAGGATTCCACCTGGCTGTAGAGAGGCCCGAATTTTTTTAGGATCTACTCTTTTTTTACTCACTCCTGAGATTCTCAACTGGCATCAAAGCTCTTTGTTGATGAAAGGACCATGGACTCTTATTGCAGTAAGTCCCTCCTCAATAAGCCTATTCTCCCCTCATCCTCTTTCATGGGGGGATATAACAATTCCCCTCCCAAATTCTTTGGGAAGTCCACACTCAGCACTTGTCTCTCATCACTTTATCCCTTCAACGGGAGATTCTAAGGCACTGAACCTGGACTTTCTGCACAGAGAGACCAAGATACTACATAAAGGAGGAGTGTACTCTCATGCTCATGAGTGTCACAGCAGTTGCACAACATCAACTTGTTAGTGAATTGTAAAACTGCACGGCAGAATGCACAACCAGTTCCCATGCACACTTATGTGCCATGAGCAACCATGTGGCATGAATCATGTGCTACCATGCACAATAGCATTGCATGTGTAGCTCTGCTTCTGTGATTTTGAACCAAATACAGCCATCTGTATCTGACAAAAATACACAACTCCTTCCATAAGGAAACTTGCACATGAATAACACAGCAACAGGTTTCTAGCCAAAGTAGGTGATCAGAGTCAAAGCTCAGCTAAGGCCACTCTCCCACTTTCTTTCTCTGGTGCCAAGCTCAGCATTTGATGTTGACACGACAAAGTGAAAACATCCCTGAAATGGGATCAGTAGTCTTCGACCCACTTCATCTGTCTCTCTCTGCTCCCAGTCATAACTAAATCATCTTCATGAGATGCATATCAAAAACTGTCTTCACACAATAAGAATGGTCGGCGATCCTGTTTCATTCTCATATCAGTCTTACAAAGCAAGTTTGCCTGAAACACAGTGATTTGCTCAAGCCCGCCAAGTGGATTGGTATAGAACGGATTTCTCCCATACAAAGGAAGGCAGTGGGATTCAACAGATCCTCTCTACTGGAGGATGTGTGTGTGTGTGGAGGTGATCTCTGTGGATTCTTCCTCTGTCTTGCAGCACCACTGTGTCATCTTCCCTGCTGCTCCAGAAGATGCCACAGCCCACCAGAGAAACTTTCCAGGAGAGATGTGTACATGTGTGTGTGTCCAAATGGAAAAAAACCCAACAACCCTGAAGATAGCCTCTACAGCTACTTCCTCCAACTTGAATGAAACACTGCTAGGCAACTAATAGCTCCTGAGAAGCCTCACTGGCTTCTGAAGCGACGTCCCAGTCCCTGTCAAACATTTCATGGCATTAGTTTCTTTTGTCAAGTGTTTGGTATAATTAGCCAGTCATCTGTTTGGACATTTAGTTCTACTCTATAGACAAAGGATAACTTTGGACAACTGTGTGAGGGTCAGGGCTGTTGGGAGTGGCAACCTTTGCATGCCTAATTGAATAGCTAGTTTGTCTGCATGTCTATTGTAAGCATAGAGAGATAGCCTAGAGAGAAAACTTCCTGTTGGTTGGTTAACACCTCTTCCTCCAGCACGTAGACATTCCTTGTTCTTTTAAAAAGGTTCTCCGGTCATTTTGTCTCTCTCCTTTTGTCTTTGCCTTTTGTCCTGAAAACATGCTCTGAGATCTCCTAACAGAGATCATTTTGCAGCAAGCATGTGAGTGCTTATTCTTCTTCCTACCTGCTTGAAGAATTGAACCTGTGTAGACTATGCACAAGCTTTTGTGAGTAAACTCTTTTATATTTTTAACCAAACTGTTTTTTGTGCTTATTTTGAGCTAGATTAAGTGTGTTTGGGGTAGAGTTAAAGAAGTGGGACTGGTGATCTGTTCAACTTCCGTTTTGTGCAATTACTAAAATACTCTGCTGATTGAGAGTCCCATTACCAAGGTCTCTCAATATTCAATTTTTTTTTATTAATTTCCCCAACAAGGGCCAATTACCTCAGACCTACCCTCACAAGACACCAACCCAACAATATCTGGAGAGCCACAGGTCCCCCACTCTCACTTTTCTAAGCAGTAGGAACTTTTTTTTTTAGGGCAGAAAGATGATTATGGGAGGAGCATGGTACATGCCTATGAATGACATAAATAGAGGATTCTGCCCCCAAACCCTGCTTAAAAATTCAGTATCAAGAAAAAGCTTTGATGGGCAATCGATTCAGGACAAACAAAAAGAATCTAATTCTGTATATAGCTGAACATATTTCAGTTTATTGATCTCACAAACACAAGAGACAGTAATGTTCATAGACAGATGGATTTGGAAGTGGGTTAGAAAAATACTTCGATGTCAAGTGTATTAACGCAATGATATCTAAATCAAAAATTCACATTCTCAGGCAACACTCTGTCTCTCAAGAGCAGCTGTGGGGTGCATAAACAAAAGGAAGGGTTATTGCCAGGATGTCAAGATTTGGCACCAGAATACTGGATGGTCACTCAACACCTCCTACACGACCAAAGTGATGTAGGGTGGGAAAGACAGCAGTGTGAAGCACAACATAACATACATTAAGAGGGGAAACCTACCAACCAAGCACCAAAGCAGAATTCTCAGAAGCTTCCTATGATGTCACTTCCCAGGGTTCTTTCAGTCAACCATCATAGTTGAACTTGTTTCAGATGTCTTTATACACACAGGACCAACGCACACATTGCCAGGCCTGTAGCTATGAGGGAGGGGCTGTGAAGTCCTGGCATCCCTAAAGTTTCCATGGCCTCCTCTCCCAGAGCAGAGGTAGGCCATTTCCACACTACACTGTTATAGAAACATTAATACAATACTGTTATAGTGCTATTATTCCACTTTCAACATCCTATGGAATTCTGGGATTTGTAGTTTACTGAGGCTAAATAGCTCTCTGGCTGAGAATTCTAAATGCCTCTCCTTAAACTGCAAATCCCAGGATTCCACAGCACATTGAAAGTGGAATAATAGCACTATAACAGTATATATTGCAGAAATGGCCATAGAGTGGACATTAATTTCATCAAGCTTTGTTTGCCTTACCTGAATGTGTACAGGCATGCCTCAGTTAACAAAGCCTCCAAGAAAAAAGCTTCTTTTTACAAAGTCTTTTATGTTTCCTCACATGCTCATCTTTCTTCCTTGTCCTCTATCTTGCTAAATGTTTTTTAGCATGCATAAGGACAGCACTGGGAAGATGGTGAGAAGTCAAATTGGAAAAGAACAAACTTCTTGTGTTAAATGCAGTAAACAATGCAATAAAGCTTGAATAGAGAAAGAGCATGATTCCACACTAACCAAACTAACTAACATGTAGTCATGTTGTTTCCTTACAACAGGCAAGGTAAGCAAAGCTATCTCTTGGAATCTTTTATGCAGCTGTTCATGAACAGCAAAACAAAAGGACAAAGGAAAGCAGATAAGCCCTGTGGCTTTGTAAAGTGTAATATCTAGGTTTTACCACAAATGGAAATTATAGAAAAATGGAAGCTGGTCAAAGGAAAAAACAATCTCTGGACGCATTTGGGAAGAAACTTTGAAAAGTTCTCTAGAAGATTTTTAATGTTTTTTGTTTATTCATGCAAAGCTTACCTGATCTGGCTGTTTTATTTCACGTGTATATCTTTAGTTTTCAATAAAAAGTCTGCCAAAACACATTTAGGCTGCTCTTGTTTTTTGCGGTCTAGGAGCCTATGTCTATTCCTTCCATGTTTTCCTGCCTTTGGTAACTATTAAAGAAGTAATGCCTGATGAACCCATCTACATTGTTAAAACTCAGGTATACATATATTCACTTCTGTGTGCAGCCATGATGGAATAGGAGAAAGACGGTATATGTGGGTCTGGACACGGATTACTCAGTAACGGGCATTTTTCACTTCCTCCACCTTATCTCACCTTAGCTTGGTCTCCCTGTTGGTACCTCAAAGTCCCCTCCCTAAACTGCAAACCCTAGGATTCCATAGGATGTTGCAAGTGGAATAATAGCATTGTAACAGTCTAGTGCGGAAATGGCCTGGGAAATCAGGGTTCAAACTCAATAGGTGATCTAAAGCAAACCCCATTCTCTCAGCCTAAGAGGAAGACAATTTCAAACCTTTTCTGAATAAATCTTGCAATGAAAACTGTAAGGTAAGAGCTGCCATAAGTCAAAGTCAACTTAAAGACACAAAACAACATGATTTAGATATAAAAATTGATTAAAATTAGCAGGAATTAATCAAAATTAATTATTTATTAAATATCATTAATGGCATGAAAATTCCTCCCACTCACTATTAACAAATAAAACCACCTCATTCATACTTGATTCCTTATTAGTATACTTATATTCATAGTTAAATGAATAGTGCTTTTTGTTCATTTCCCAATGATTCCAGTGCATTCAGTGATTTGTTGCCAAATTTCAGCAGCAAACTGTGATATCTTTTTTTTAAAAGAAATAACAATTTTAGAAAGGTCACAAAAAGTTTTAGGGTGGCACATTTACCTACTCCTGATACTGGTAAGTGTTTACCATCCTCATAGCTAGGGGAAGAGCAAGGGTGATAGATAGCATGACAGCCGCCCCTTCCTCTTTTAACTATTTAACCTTTGGGACACACAGGAATGCCAAAACAAAACAAAATATTTGTCCTCTCTCATTAGGAAAATAGTCCCCGCTTTGACGGGCCCATGCCCTGAGTTGGGGAGCCGCTCATTCTGAAACACTGGACTGATGGCCCCATGCTGTGATTGGTGGGACCTCATCCAAACTTCTCTTTTGGGAAATTGGTAGCCGGAGTGATAACTAGATTTGTTGAAGCGGGAAGACATAGACCTTGATTTGACAAGTGAACCCTTTCTAGGCCAAGGATGAATTGTTGTTGTATGCCTTCAGGTCATTTCTGACTTACCACAACCCTAAGGCAAATCTGTCACAGGATTTTCTTGGCAAGATTTGTTGGGGGGGGGTTGCCTTTGTCTTACTCTGAGGCTGAGAGGCTATGACTTGGCCAGGATCCCCCAGTGGGTTTCCATGGCTGAGTGGGGATTCGAATCAAACCACTATACCACATTGGCTTTCTCAAGGCTGGTAGATTTTTAGTTTTCTCAAAGACAGAAGAAATACTACATTGTCTCTGAAGAGCCTTCTCAGTCAGAGAATTTTTTATTCCATGGTTAACAACTACAGCTTGAGGTACTTTATATCATGGGCGGGAACTGTGTGGCTTTTGGGATGCATAAGGCCCATGAAGGCTTTTGGTGCATCCCCCAGAGCAACCCCAAAAAGCAATCCCAAAAGAGCAAATTGTGAGTCCAGACCCTCCAGCCAGTGTGAATAAAGATCTCCTGTACCTTGCTTTATCCCAAATTAGCCCTTTAAAAAAACCCAAAAACCTAGAACTTGCTCACCCCTGCTTTTTTTCTAGTCAGTTTTCCCTTAAACATATTTAATATTTAAATATAGTATTTGTGTATGTCTGTGTATTTTATATTTTTGTATTGCCTGTTTTAAATTCAAGCCCTTTAATGTGTTTTATCAAACACTGAAGCGTACGAAGTTCCATTGCAGGGACAAAACACTCTGAAAGCTTTATCTGTTCTCCTGCAAAGCTTTTATATACTGAGGTTATGCAGATGAAAAAGGGAACTGCATAAATGTCATAGGCTACTAGTTAATGCTACAAGGATCAAGCACAGCGCAAATAAGTCATGCCTTTCAATCAATGTTGCACACACTGTTCTGGCCTTGTATGATTCATCATGCACTCTGGAATCCTTGAAAGCTTATTTTCATATGAAATACCTCCCCGCTCCAGAGGTGGTGGGTAGGGGAGAGAAATCTTGAAACTGTCTCAGGAATCACTGTTAATGAATGCAACATTTGGGAAGGCCACATTGTCCAAATTAGGCCACTGTTGTACAGTGTGCCTTGTTCTGTTTAAAAGGTCCTGAAGGCCTTCTTGTCATGCTCAGATCCTGGTACGATGTTGATTCCTTGCTGCTGACCTATTCAATTTGAAGTCATGTCTGTTGTTAGTGAGAAGATCCGCTGCTTTCAGGGACTCATCACATTCCTCTGTGTTAAAGAACTCTTTGATAATTCTAATATAGGCTTGCGAATGGTGCTTATTCCAACTCTATACGCATAGAAGCATGTGTGCAGCATGCATGCACATGTACAGGCACAAACTATAGGCACAAACTACAGACACACATAGAGAAGGTGGAAGTAGTCTTGTGTATGAGATTTTTCAGGCATTAGCTCTTGTAGCTACCAAACAGCCTCATCTGTGCAGCCTGAATCCTATTTATTAGGCCTAACCTGCATAGTCAATTGAATCAATTGTTGAATGGAGAGTAGATGCAGAAGTAAATTCCACTGATTCAATAATGACTCTAGTTGGGAGTAACAATGGGCAAGATATAGATCTCTAGAGTCAGGGCTTGGGAAAGTTCCTTTGAGGGGATTAAAACTCCCAGAATTCCTTAGCAAGCATGGCTACTGGGATTTTGGGAACTCCGATAATAGGTGCTTCTTCTTGATAGAAGACAGATGTCCACAATCAAGTCAAGTACATTTCACTATAATAGGTAAGAGGATAGAAGAGAGAAGGTGTGTTGGGGGCTGGCCTTCAAGGTAGCTAATGGGAGTCACAGTCCACAAACATCTGGAGGGCAGCACAAGTCCCACTTCTGATCTATAATATAGATTGTACACAGTCATCCCTCCACATTTGGTAGGGTTAGGAGCACAGGACCCCTGTGAAAGTGAAAAAAACGTGAATAACTCTAGGTCCTCCCAAACCATATTTAACACACAAAAACACACCATAGATTCCTTTGAGGCATCAGGGTTCCTTCACAAGGCAGAAGTGGGGGACTGGTGGAGCTTACTGCCACCATCACTGCTGCCCCACACCATTTTTAACAGGAACTTACAAGCCTCATTTACAGTTTCTTAGTCTCAGGAGGCTTGCAGTCCCTATTAAAAACGGCATAGGGAGGCAGCAGAGGTGACAGCAGATAATCTATGAATAATCAAATCTGCAAAATTGAAACCCACAAATGTGGAGGGCTGACTGTATATCAAGCAGATTTCCACAGGGGAAGAACAACGCCCTCTTCGGGACACAAACAGACTGCTCCCAGAATTCTCATACTGAATTCTGGACCAAACACAATGGAAGGTGGAAGGCAGAATTTGCTGGCACTGAAATGTTTCTAAATACGGTGGTTAATCTCCCTTTCAGGCCAAACAGGTACGAATGAGAGCTCTGCATTTGTATGGGGAAAATGAAAGGGGTACACTGGCCTCATCACAGTGTCTGAGATGAAAGACAGACTGGGTCTTCTTTTAGGTATGTCTCACATTGTGCCCTGTTTATTTTATCCCACAAAAGTTAGCGGGAGCCTCATATTCTCTGTACTGGCCATACTGAATATTGATTTAAATCCTGTTAGTAACTTACAACAGTGTAAGTTGGAGTTATACCATTGTAAATGTTTTTGGTCATTGCAACTTCATGCATTGACCAAATCCTGACCCCCACTGGGATCCATCTTTTAGGTGCAGCAGGTCCCACTCCACAGCCATTTAGTAGCCAGTGAAGTGTGGGGGAGTACTGGTGAAGCATCTGGCTATGTTTCTATAACCAGATACAGAATTATGATGTCATCCAATGGGATCTCCAGTGCAGCTGGTGAGGAGAGAGGTGTCTTGTAGTTCCAGATGTGTAGAGCTTTATGATACATCTCCTGATGCAGGATTTCAGTCATTGCTTATTTAATTAGTAAAACATACATGCAACTCATCTCAAAAACCCATAGGCAGCTAACAAGATGCATATTCAAACAAATGCCACTCAGTTTTTTTTAAAAAAGCAAGTTAACCTAGATTAATCTGCAGCAACAATTAATTATACAACAGAAATGCAGCAGTTGCATACCATTAGACAACATATTAATTGACCAGTGAATTAGTCTGAAGCATTCTTTAGTTGGAGGGATTCTGGGAGTTGCACTGCAACACCTCAAAGCTTTGGAAACAAGCCCTTCTTTGTCTGTTGTCTCAAGACCAACAGATGGGGCAGATGGGGATGGCACAGTGGAATTCAGCAATACAGGTGCCACAGCTGAGCAGCACTGTCCCAAATAATCACCAATGATGCTTCAGATGGTGGAAGCCTTTCAAGGAAGATCTTAATATTTGGTGAGGTTCACTTGGTAGAAAGTAATTTATTTTTGACATATACTATCTGAAGCTTTGACTGTCAAAAACAGCAGTTTTATGTGGGCCTAGAAACCAACTGGAACTCATGTGGCTAGCCTTGGACAACCTTTCTGAACTTGCAGAGGCTTGGTTCTCTTTCTTGGTGTGATACTGGGACTGATATAATAATGGCCACTTGAATCTGCAAAACAAGGATGAAATGACTATTGTATTATCAGTGTTTATCAACCTGCTGTCTTCCTATCACACCCATTTGACGTGAGCATTGGGGAAATCTGGGATACATGAGAAATGCACAACTTTGCATACAATGGGAGTTGGGTAAGAGATTGTAGTCCATTTTTTTAAAGCCAAGAGCTGATCGAATGTAAAAGCAGGATCCTACATTTTTCAAAAAGAGATACAGACAATATCTCCTTATCTGTAGACATGAATTTAAATCCAATTATTAGTCTCAACTCGAGTAGACCCACTAAATCAATGGGAATCTGAGAAGTCAAAATTTAGGGAAGTCCCATTGTTTCAATGGGTCTATTCTTCAAATTGTTGTAATTTGCCATTGTGTTAGTTTTGACTTACAGTGAGCTAACGCATAAAAGATCTCTTTCGCTGAGGTTAACAATTGGCTTTAAGCCTGAGGTGGGTGGGAATCATGTGGCTTCCCCCAGATGTTATTGGGCTGAAATTTCTAGCAGTCCTAGCCAGCTAGTAGTGAGGAATGCTAGGAGTTGCAGTCCAGCAACATCTGGTATCTTTTCCCTCCCTACAAGTTAGGTCATGGTTTTAAGTGGATTTTCATGAGAATTCATATTACAAGAGGATACAGCATTCATCAGAATTCCTATTATAAGAGCACTGAGCATTCATCAGAACTCATATTACAAGAGCATTCAGCACCTTTTTATTCAGAGCTGCAAAAATTTGAGATTCATTCCCCAGAAGTCTGAACACATGCAAATAATAGACTTTAAGCTTCTTGGGAAGGAACAAAGCCTTTGCAGTGAATTACTATCTATTTCTTCATTGGTCTATATACTGCTCTACTAATTTTACTGTCCAATTGTCTAGCATTTTTTAAAATGCCAGTTTTCAAAGGGTTAATTCCTTTATGCTCTTTTCCCCAACCTCCTGTGAATATTCTAAAGGTTTACCAAGATACCAATAGGGAGCAAATGGCTTTTCTGATGAGGTCAAGCCCAGTGCCATTCCAGCATCCAATTATCTGTCAAGAGGCCCTTTAATAATGTTGAAATGGCAAATTTCCTCTTTGCCTCAATAACGCACATAAAGGGATTGCAATGATACGAAGAGCAAAATGGAGATTATTTACTAAATTATGGCAATATATATAGGGTGCAAAAATGAGAAAGGAAGCCAGGCATGCTATCCAAGTGTCAAATAGAGATACAGGCCCTTGAACAGGAAAATGCTTGCATAAGCAGATACCTGTCTTGTTGCTTGAGTGTTTATGGGCTTTCCAGTGATATTCTTCCCTAGTCCCCACTTTTCTGGTATGTCTGGTCACTGCTTGATTTTACCTGTACACTTCTTTCCTTTAAATCCTACCTTTTCTACAACATACAAGGTTCTTGCTGCCATAGTTTTATCCTCACACCAACCCTGTGAGGTAGGTTAAGCCAGGAAACACTGAATGTCTTAAAGTCAACTAATGAGCTTGCAAGTCAAGTCTTTCCCAGTCCCAGTTGAATATGCTCAGGTGTGGATAACCTGTGACTCTCCAGCTGTTGACTCTCTCCACACTTCATTCTAAATCAGTGGTCCTCAACCTGTGGGTCCCCAGATGTTCATGGACTTCAGCTCCCAGAAGCCCTGAGCATTGACCATAGTGGCTGGGGCTTCTGGGAGAAGTTAACGAACATCTGGGGACCCACAGGTTGAGAACCACTGTTCTAAACCAATGGCCATGCTAACTAAAGCTGGCGAGAGTTTAAGTCCAATAAAATCTGGATGATCACAGGTTCTTCTCTTTAACTCCAACCAGTATACCACACTGGCTGGCTGTCATTTATGGGAGTAACTTGTGAGAAATACTCTCAGTGAACAATTAAAGAGTTTCACGAGCCCAAAACATCTGCATCCAGAGGAGTCTGCTAGCTGAATCTATATGATTCACTATACACAGCTTGATTCCATGAAAAGGCATACCCAGGTAACTAACTCACACAGAAATGCAGAGGTGGAGGCTAACCTAGGTTTAGGTCATAATGACTTGCATCTGCTTTAAATATTTCAAAGGTAAAAACAGATACAAATGAATCTATTCAGTTTGACTCAATTCATTTCTCATTTTTTCTGACAAGAAGTTAGCTTGACCTCATTTTTCTGTTAGGGTTCCTTTTTTTAAAATAAAATAAATAAGTAAATAGGATACATGAAAGGATGCATAGAAATTTGTGTACATTTTGAGTATCACTGAATTACATATATGCACTTCCGTAGGCCATTTCTGCATTAGACTGTTATAGTGCTATTATTTCACTTTTAACATCCTATGGAATCCTGGGGTTTGCAGTTTAGGGAGGGGGCATTATAACAGTATAGTGCAGAAATGGCCATGAACACAGGTATGGTTGCCCCTCCAAATTTGCGGGGTTAAACATTCATGGATTTGATTATATGTGGATTACTGGGGTGAAGGGGATGGGATGGGATGGGATGGGAGGAGGGTCTGTGTACATGTTCACTCACACGCACAGGTGGGAAGAGAGATGGGGATGGGACGCAAGGAGATCAAACGTGCATGTTTGCTCGCTCACTCACTCACTGGAGCGGGTGGGAGGGGGAAAGGGAATGGGATGTGAGGAGGGTGTATAAGTGTGTTCAATCACTCACAAGGCAGGGGCAAGAGGATGGGTCAGGAGGAGGGAGGATGTGCACCTTCTCTCACTTGCTCACACATGCAAGGGAGAAGGGGATGGGGCAGGCATCCCCTTTCTCCCTCCTCCAACGGCCCCCATCCCCTTCCTCCCCTCCTGCCCACATGTGTGAGGCAACCAACACATGCACAGAGAGACCCAGCCACTCTTCCAGTACTGGTATTGTTTGTGTGTTAAATATAGTTTGGTAGGGCTTATAATATCCACTTCCGCCCCCCACTTTTGCTGGGGTCCTGCATCTCTAACCCTGGTGGAGGACCAACTGTATTTTTGTACATATATTTTCAAATTCATGCATTTTTATATCCTTTTACAAATACATATATTTAACCACAGTGATTTCCCCAAATGTAATGTAGTTTTATACATACTAATGCCAGAATTTTTGTGAGTACTTTTCTCCATTTCATAGGATTTTGAATTTGAGATTTAGGAAAATCCCCATATCATTATATGATAAGAATGAGGAAAGTGAAACCCGTGAGCCACATGTGGCCGATTGGGCCACATTTTGAGGCTCATTAAGCTCCTCCAAAGCCCCCAGATTCCATATAATAAAATCAGGTAATTTTTGACCCCTCAGGTCTTCAAAATGGCTCCAAAATGCTGCAGAATGTAGCAATTTGGGCCTACCCCCAAGATTCTCATATACCATACAAAGCAAAGAAAAAGCAACAAACACCCTGAAATAAAGAGAAAACATCCAAAAATGAAACCAGAGAAAATAGAAATAATAAAATAGAAATAAGAGAAAATAGAAGAAAACATAAGTGAAGAGGGAGTAAAGTAGAAAATAAGATAAAAGTGTAGTAAAGATATGGCATCCAGATAGAAAAAGAGAACACAGCTTCTTTTACAAACACAAACAGGGAAGAAGACCATCAACTGAAGGGAAAATAATGGATCTGAATATCAGAATATTTGTGGAAGAAATTCAAAAATTAAGAAGTGAATTAAAAGAAGATCTTAAAGAAATTCAAACAGAAATAAAACAAGATTTCAAAAAAGAAATGGAAAACATAAATCAAAACTTCAAAAAATTAACACAAGATTTGACAATCATAGATGAAAAGGTAGAGTTATTACAAGAGAAGATAGAAGAAATAGAAGAATTTGAGAAGAGAACAACGAAAAGAAGGCGAGGCAAGGTGAAAATTAGAACTAAAATATAGAAATAAATGTGTGAAAATAAGAGGATTAGCGGAACAAACAGGGGAAAACTTGTATGAGAGAGTAACGGAAATGTTGGCAACATTTCTAGGACAAAGAGTGGGAAAATTTGAATTAGAGATAGACAAAATGTTTTGGGTGGATTCACCAATTGCTAAAAAGAAACAATTACCACGAGACACAGTTGTTTATTTAACTAGAGAGAAGACAAAGGATCTTGTATTGGAACAGAGCTACAGAGAAAAACTGATGATAGAAGATAAAGAAATAAAGATATTTAAAGATATACCAGCAGCATTACTGCGACAGAAAAGAGAATACTCTTTCCTAACAAGACAATTACAAAGATTAAACATAAGATATAGGTGGGAGATTCCAGAAGGGATCTTCTTCTGTTTTAGAGACAAACCACAAAAAATTATGACAATAGACCAGTGAAAGAGTTTTACAAAAAATACATGCAAGAAGAGCTGATGGATAGAAGAGAAGAAAGGAAAAAAGATAGAGTGATAACAAATCAGAAGTACAAAAAAGAATTTGGTACTCAACAAGAAAAAGAACAAGAAAGAAAAGTGGACATCGTAAACTTATCAGACCAAGAAGAGGAATTAAGTAGAGAAGAGGAATAACTATTAGTAGAAACCTCGGACTAAGAGAAGAGTAAGGAATAAAAAAGGGTGAAGATAATAACCTGGAACGTTCATGGTATAAATTCACAATACAAAAGAAGACAGGCCTTTGACCAGTTAGAGAAGACAAAAAGGGAAATTATATGCCTTCAGGAAACTCATATAGATAAGAAAAATGAGAAATATTTGAAGAACAGAAAATTAGGAGAATGTTTTAGGGCGCTTTACGAAAAGAAAAAAGAGGAGTGGTAGTATTTGTTCAAAAAAAGATTCCAGCGAAACTAATATTCAGAGATGAAGAAGGAAGGATCATTGGAATAGTGATTCAGATCAATAAGAAGAAAACAGTATTTGTTAGAATATATGCATCTAACGAAAAAAAGAGGAATTCTATAAAAAAAATAGATGATATGATTCAAGAATATGAATACGAGAATTTGATCATGGCTGGAGACTAGAATGGAGTACTGAATACGGAAAAAGATACACAAACAATAAAGAAAAGTAAGAGGAAAATTGAGGGAGACTCCCAAAGACATTTTTCTAAATGACACATAACAGTAGTAGACTCCTGGAGATTTCTTCATGCAGTGGATAAAGACTGTATATTCTTTTCGGATGTACATCATTCATTAACTAAGAATTTACTAAAAGAAATTAAAAAAGCAGAAATACTCCCAAAATTATTGTCCGACCATAGTCTGGTACCTTTGACTTTTAAAGAAACAAAAAAACAGTTCAATGGGAGATTAAGTGATAACCTCTTAAAAGATGAAGAAATTTTAAAAAAGGCAAAGGAGACTTTAAAATTCTTTTTTCAAGAAAACATTAAAGAAGGAATTAAAAGGAGTATCATCTGGGAAACAAGTAAAGCAGTAATGCGAGGCTTCTTCTTACAGCAGCAATACTTACAAAAAAAGAAAAAAGAGGAAAAATTTAGAAAACTGTCATTGGAGTTGCAAAAAAACCAAGAAGAATTAAAGGGAAATGTGGATAAGAAAAGAATAAATTATGAAATTAAAATAATTCAAAAAGAAATTTCCCAACTAACGACAGAAGAAATAGAAAGGAAATTAACGTACTTGAAGTGTTATCAGTTTGAACATGCTAATAAAATTGGGAAGTGGCTCTCTTATAAACTGAAGAAAAAGAGGGAAAGAAACATAACCACAGAAGTAAAAGAGGGAAAGAACTCAATTACAGAACAGGAGAAAATTATGCGGATATTTGTAAAGTATTATGGGAAGTTATTTTCTGAGAAAGAGATAACCCCTCAACAAAAAAATCGAATTGAGATGTATTTAAAAAAGCAAAAAATTAACAAGATTTTGGAAGAACATTATAAATATTTGAACTCTCCAATTACAATGAACGAGGTCACAGAAACAATTAAAGAATTGAAAGAGGGGAAATCCCCAGGCCTCGATGGATTTACGGCAACTTACTATAAGAAACTGCAAGATTAATTGGTAGCACCATATTACTATATGTTAAAAGCACTACCATCACAAGGAAGACTGAGTACCTGGGGAGAATCAAATATCATTCTGATCCCCAAAGAAGGGAAAGATACTAAAGATGTTAGGAATTATAGACCAATTTCATTATCGAATACCAATTATAAAATTTTTACAGCAATATTAAGTAAAAGACTGAAAAAGATACTCCAAGATTACATTCATGAGGATCAAACAGGTTTTCTACCTGGAAGAAGTTTTAAACAAAATATAAGGACAGTTATCAATTGTATAGAATACTACGACAAAAACCCGGGAAAGAAGTTTGCAATGGCATTCCTAGATGCAGAGAAGGCCTTTGATAACATCTCCTGGAATTTTATGAAAAATACGATAGAAGAATATAGATGTGGAGGAAAGTTTAAAGAATGGATAGATATTATTTACAGAGATCAGAAAGCAAATTTGATAATTATTGGGGAACGATCCAATCAATTTGAGATATCTAAGGGGGTGAGACAAAGTTGCCCGCTCTTGCCTCTTCTCTTTATTATGACACTGGAACTCTGAATAACAAAATCAGAGAGTCAAACCAGATAAGAGGGGTAAAAATTAATAAGAATGAACATAAAATAAGAGCTTTTGCGGACGACATGGTTGTGTTCTTGGAAGAACCAAAAGATACCCTTCCTGGATTGCTAGAAGAATTGAAGGAATGTGGCCAAGTGGCTGGCTTTAGGATTAACAAGAATAAATCATCATTATTGACAATGAATCTGACAAAAAAAGAAGAGGAAAAGCTGAAAGAGTTCTTGGGATTTAGTATAGATAAAAAAGTTAAGTATTGAGGAATCTATATTACAAAGAAAAATTCAGAACTTTCTGATAATAATTATCAAAAAACCTGGAATCAAATTAAAATAGATTTACCGAAATGGAACT
Source organism: Iguana delicatissima (assembly GCA_948472985.1). NCBI lineage: Eukaryota > Metazoa > Chordata > Lepidosauria > Squamata > Iguanidae > Iguana > Iguana delicatissima. The sequence continues at coordinate 190,603 of CAOKZL010002171.1, forward strand.
AACTCAACCTCTCGTTACTAGGCCAGATAAATACAATAAAGATGACTCTGTTTCCAAAAATTATGTTCTTGTTTCCAAAATCTTCCAATAATTAATAATAAAAAACCATTTATAAGCTGGAACAAAGAACTATCAAAATTTATATGGGCAGGAAGGAAACCAAGAATAAAAATGAAAATACTTCAAGACAGCAAGAAGAGAGGAGGATTCAGACTGCCACACTTGGAAGTATACTATCAAACATGCTGTCTAGAATGGAGTGAAGATTAAATTCAATTGAAAAATCATAAACGATTAGAATTAGAAAGATTTAATGTTAATTTTGGTTGGCATGGTTACCTCTGCTACAACAAAGCAGAGGTGATAGAGAATTTAGAGACTACTATGCGAGAAGAGCTCTAATTAGAACATGGCAGACTATCAATAAAATTTTTTACAGTAAACTGCCAACGTGGACATCACCCCAAGAAGCCTTCAGAATATCAGAACCAAAACCAGGAGGAATACTAAGATATGAGGATTTAATAAGATGGGAAGGAAGAGTACCAGCATTAAAGACTAGAGAAGAACTAAAAGAGCAGAACATCAAAATGAATTGGTTCCCATATTGACAAATAAAAGAAAGGTTTAAAATGAATATAAAAACCACAGGAGTGGAGTCAGAAGAGAACAAATTAGATAAAATCCTAATGAAAAATGGGGAAAAAACAATCTCAAAAAATTACAGATTTCTACTGGTAAGAGAGTTAGAGCAGGAAAGGGTTAAGGAATATATGGTAAAGTGGGCCCAAAATATTGGTCACAACATAGAGTTGGAAAAATGGGAAAGAGCATGGAGTGAAGACAAAGTGTACTCAAAGTGTGAGTTTAAGAGAGAATTTTTATAAGTCAATGCATTGGTGATATATGACCCCTCAAAAATTAATGAAGATAACACGAAAAGAGAATGGTCAATGTTGGAAATGTGGAAAAACAACAGGAACTTATTTTCATACATGGTGGTTATGCCCTATAGCAAAAAAAAAAAAAAAAATTGGAAAAAGGTTCATGATAGTATTACTAAGTTGCTTGATATGAAATTTGAGATGATGCTGGAAACATATTTGCTAAACATGATTATGAGGAATAGCCAAATGAGGACAAAAAGGAAAATATTATTAAATTTAATAATAGCAGCAAGATTGCATTATGCAAAACACTGGAAAGAAGGAATAGAACCCTCCCAAGAAGAATGGAAGATTAAAGTGATGGATATCATTGAAATGGAAAAATTGTCCAACATGCTGAAAGAATACAATTCAACAATTTGAAAAGCAATAGAAGGAAATTATTAGATGGGTGAAAGAGAAGTGAGAGGAAGATATAGAATTTGAATAAAGATTGAAAGGGTAACACGTATATCAAGGCGGGAATATAGACCGAGTAGGAAAATTAAGGTAGATTACAATAACAAAAAGAGATTCCACACTAAGGAGGCATAGAATGAGAAACAAAAAAAAGAGAATGGAGGGGGAAAAACACACAATAAGGAAAGGAAGGTTAGAGGGGAGATGGGGGAAGTGACAGAGAAAGAGAAGGGAAGGAGAAGGATAAATTGATGGCAAAATATATTGTCAATATATAATGTATTGTGGGGAGGCAGGATAGAGAGGGAGCGGGAGGAGGGGGTGATTAAACAATGCATTAGGGAATATTTAATATGGTACAGAAAATATCAATAATAATAGTAAAGTTTTGTAAGAATGGTGTTCAATATGTAATAATGTAAACAATATGTGATATATAATTTTTAGTTTTTATTGAATTTTAATAAAAATAAAAGTAAAAAAACCCCCAAAACAAAAATGAAACCAGGAGCTACATGACATCACTTCTAGTTGTACTGGGCATGTTAGTGCATGCCCTTGATGCCCCCTCTGCAGTTGCCTAACTCTGCTATATAAATACCTTCCAGTTCATGCTCTCATGTTTCAAAAAGGGAGAATTTGGTACACCTGCATTAAAATGCAAAATCAATGAATTTCTCACCCACCCTCAGGTAAGAATATTTTCAACTTTAGGTCAGAAAATCAGTTCGTCGGGTGCAACTTACTAGCCACACCATGAAAAAATACTTACAAAAGCTGAAGTTAGGTTCCAGAGCAGCAGTCTTGCAAGGATTACTTCAGACATGACCTTGTTAATGAGGGAAGGTATTGGGTGACAGCAGTGAGTAGAAGCTTATGTTTTAGTTTACCTTTAGCCTCTATGGGGATAATTAGGACTTATCTCAAACTGACTGGTTCTTTAACCGTATCATATCACCACAGAGTGGCAAGTAACTCTTCAAGTTGCTCCCACTCACTCACTCACTCACTCACTCATATTCATTCATTCATTCATTCATTCATTCATTCATTCATTCATTCACTCACTCACTCATTCAAAGGTAGACAGTCTTTTTGCTCCTAAGAACCAGAACTGGGACTGCGTAGGTGGTCCAAGACCATATGCCACTTGGGAGTGGCTGAGCTAGGAAGAGCTGAGATTGTAGGTGGAGAGAAAAGCCAGCATTGCTCTTCTCACACTCGACTTTCCCCTCCCACCCATTCGAAGGCCATTTCTGCACTACCCTGTTGTAGTGCTATTATTCCACTTTCAACATTTTGTGGAATTCTGGGGTTTGTAGCTTACCGAGGCCAAAGAGTTCTCTGGCTGAGAATTTTAAATGCCCCTTCCTAAACTGCAACCCCCAGGATTCCATAGGATGTTGAAAGTGGAATAATACCACTATAACACTCTAGTGAGAAAACAGCTTAACTCTACTGAGAGAACTCACTGGCAGGAAGCAGGTTGACAAAGCAAAGAAAAAGACTGAATCTGGAAGCTTTATTTTCTGGACTACTACTTCCATAATGCCCCAACCATCCAGGCCTTTAGCCACGCTGACTGGGAAATTGTGGGAGTTGTTCAAAACAGTAATATTCCCAAGCTCTGCAGCTATACTACCACTGGTAGCCAATAGTGATTTCAGAGGGCAGCCATTCCACACCATAAAAAACCTTGGCCTTGCCTAAAGAGAGGTGAAACTGGCATTTGAGAGAACAGGCAATCAAGAGCCAAACTGCAAATCTTGTTAAATAGGTCTTCACATTTGCATCCATTTGTTGCTTTTCACTTCTTTAATAGCTGGGGGTCAATCCAGGAAGGATCACTGTATAGGTGGAGGATTGGTTTAACACTCCCCCCTTGCTGTATTTCTGACACACCACGTTTGTGACACCCACTGCCATTTTTGCCACCAAAGTAACCATCTGTATTCGGAAGGAAACTGCTGTTGCTTTCACTCTAGGTTAAAAGAGGGTTTTATTCAAGAATGTGATGATGGTAGAAAGGTTGAACTACACTTGCACCTAAACAATACCTTCACTTGCACAGTTCTAGAGAGGTAAGATTTCTGGAAATATTGAAATCGTGAGGGGGTTTTTTCCAGAAAAAATGAACATTTTTGACAAAATTGAAAACAAAAAGTAATATTAACATCCTTTACAGGTTGAAAGTTACTTTGTTATGCTAAGAACATAAAATACATTATATATAATTTTGTTTTGTGTAAAATTGTGTTAAGATCTGTTCAAAGCACAGTTTATTCAGACAAGAATTACAAACTGAATTTCTTTTTTCAAATTCTCACTTGTTATTACAGTGAAGCTGCAGATCCTGAACTGCAATGAACATTTGGACTACAGGGAACTTCTTGGGTTTTGCCAGTTAACTAAGAGCAAAACCAATAAAAACAGAGGAAACCATCAACTTGATTGTTTTGTGCCTTCAAGTCATTTTTGACTTATGGAGACCATAAAATGAACAAATAATGGGCTTTTATTGGCAAGATTTATTCAGAGGAGTTTGCCATTGTCTTCCTCTGAGGCAGAGAGTGTGACTTGTCCAAGGTCACTCAGTGGGTTTCCAGACTGAACAGGGATTGAATCCTCATCTTCCAGAGTCAATGCTCAAACCCCAACAAACCACAGCAGCAAACAACATCAAGTTCTTCACAGTGTCAAAAAAGATTTGAGAAAAGGAAACCAAACAAAGGAATTGCAAATATCAGATAATGTATATAGTCTTATTAAAACTTTTCCTGTGATACATTTTTTAAAAAAAATAATTTGCGTGGGGGAATAAATATATAAACACTTTGTCTTAAACATTTTATTCATAATTCTAAAAGAAAATAGTCCATAATCCAGTCTGTCAACTTTTCTTTTCAACTTTAAACTTGTCTTTAAGAGTTTAAACTTCACGGGACTGACACGATGGGCTGTTGACAGGCAGCAGAGAAAGAAAGAGGAGGAGGATTGAAAACTGAGGTTGATGGGAAGGGGTTTAAATTCTGGCTGAAGGATTGCTGAGGCAAGGTGGAAAAGGAAGTGACAGGATGGGGCTTTGATTTTCTAGTTATTGAAACTTAACTCCTTTCCCATAGGACTTGAGACTCAAGGCGTGAAAGTAGGGACTTGAGATTTGACTTGAGACTTGGAGTAAAAGACTTAAATACATCACCGCAAAAAAGTAACCTTTTCCAAGTCCTCTGATCTGGTGTGCATAGGGCATCTTCCTTTGGAAAACGGATAGTATAACATGGTCTCTGGGAGGCCCATTCTTCTTCCTCCAACTGAGTATCATAAACAGACAGTGGTGAATCTGCATTGCTCAGACAGGTTGCCTCACTGTGACATCATTATCAACTCTTTTTCAGCAGGAATCAAACAATTTCTATCTCAGTACCCAAGTGTACGGTAGTGGTTTGAGCACTGGACTATGCCTCTGGAGAGCAAGGTTCAATTCCCCACTTGGCAATAGAAACTCACTGGGTGACCTTGGCCATACTCCCAGCCCCAGGAAACGCACTGACAGGTTTGCCTTAGGGTCACAATAAGTTAGAAGGCACACAACGACTTGAAGACACACAACAACAGCAGCAGCAACAACAACAAACCCAAGGCTGGCAGAGGTAGGGGATGTGCTCGCAGCCAGTGTTTCTCCTATTGAGGCAGAGAGAGGCAGTGCGGGGGTGCAGTTCCCAACGGGGACTTTCTCATGTGGGCAGAGAGGCCTCAGCCAAGGAGCAGGAGGAGCGGTGCTGGCAGGCAAGTACTTTATGACAAGGCATCTACCAGCATGGCCTCAAAAGAGGAGGAGAGCATGAAGAGGTGCACAGGAATGTCATCAGCACCCAGATGCCACAGGATAACCCCTTGCCAAACCTGTCAGAGTCAAGCAGTGCTTGAGAAGCAAGCTGGCAGGCAAGTGAAGAGCCAGTAAGGCACAACACTCTAGCTATAGTAGGGCATCTGCCACAGAAACAGATGGGGTGAAAGAGAGACCAGATGGCAGCAGGAAAGCGGGTGGGTAAGATCAGCAGCGGCAGAGGCAGGCCCCGTCTGGCACCCAAGATACAGTGTGTGAGGAATACAACCCACGAAGCAGACAGACCAGATGGTGACTGGTGAGCACAGGGGTATGAGAGAGGATTAAAAAGGGATGTAAATAGGAGGGCTTTGATAATGTAGGCTGGAATAGCAATGCTAGAGCTTGGAAAAGTAACTTTTGTGACCCCCCATATTGGATAGGCATCCTGGAAAATGTAGTCCAGTAGGTAACTTTCCCCAAATGACTCCATCTCAGAAGGCAGTTCAAAACATCCTGTCACTGCAAGATTTGTTGGAAGCAATGAGACACCAACACTTATATATAGTGATTAGTGGGGGAGGGTGGTCTAGATAATCCCTTCTCTCTTCTCTCAAGATGTCAGTTAGCCTCTTTGACTTCCTGAGACAATAAACATAATTGTGTTTTTTTAACCTTACTCCTCCAGTTTCTCCTGTTTCTTACCACAAGTTCATGTTGCACTAGTTCCACTGCACTCTATTTAACTAAGGTACCAAATATTGCTAAAGATAAACTTCAGAAAACCCCCATCACTGGAAGCAAACTGGGTGTTAGGCACAGAAAGCAATCAGATATGCCCAGGAGATAGTGGTATGCTCATAGAGAAACTAATAGAAGCAAGGGCAATCTGCTGGAGCTGCTGCAATGGAGTTTATCGCTGCCCCTCCTGAAGCTGCTCTGAATGGAATGTGAGCATTTCCAGTGTCAAATGAGGATCCAGAACTAGAACAGCACCTGTTCAACTTGGACCAGCCAGAGAAAGAAAGACAGCAAAACCCAGCGTATATATGCCACCTTCTGAAGGCAAAGCCGCTGGCCATCCATGATTAGAGGTTGTTTATTTCTGATCTAATAATTCACTAAGAATTCATCAGGTGAAATTAATGATTTTGTTATGTCCATGGAGAATGACTTGACTTGCTAGAGCCCCATTTCTGCACTTTCTTTCAGGTTGTATTTTTTTTCTTCCCAGAAAGGGAATGGGACCTGGTGAATGACGACTTCTAAGGCACTGTGGAAGTGCAGGCTATACTCATGGAACTCTAGGTTGGTCCTTCCTGACTGGTGCCTTTCAGATGTATTGAAGCTCCATTTCACTCAACCCACATGGCCAATGGAAGTCATCTTTCTTATAAAGGTTCAGAAGGATGGCTTTAAGCCAGCAGGGACAACATCTATTGTTTCCACTGTCGTGTGGAAATCTGTGTATGCCCAGAGTGGGCAAAGTGTACCTCTGGCTGTGTTTTGTGGCTCTTGGCCTCAACAGATTCTCTGGATCACCCTTTCTCTGGCTAAAAAAGAGGGAGACAGAGACAGACACCCGCCTCCTGAAGACCAACTATAGAGGAACAATTTGCCTTTTCAACAGATTTCAACATCCTCATGTACTGTTCAACATTTTAAAAGACGATAATAAAAAGCAGCAGGTACTGGAAATTAAATAATAAATTAATTAAATGAAAAGGAAATGAAAACATCCAATAAACCTGATATGGAAGAGACAGACAGTGGTCATTTCCACACTAGACTATTATAGTGCTATGATTCCACTTTCAACATCCTATGGAATCCTAAGGTTTGCAGTTTTGGGAGGGGCTAGTCAGCCCCTCCCAAAACTGCAAACCCCAGGATTCCATAGGATGTTGAAAGTGGAATCATAGCGCTATAACAGTCTAGTGTGGAAATGGCCAGTGTCTCAGGATGTATTTTAAAAAAACATTTTGGGGAAGATGCTTTAGGGACAGGTTTTGGCTCTTTTATTTTTGGCAGTCTCGTTTGTAACCACGAGGCCCCAGGGGCAGAAAATTGTCCTCTGGATTTGCTGCAGTTACTTAGACTGGTATATGTAAATGAGGCATTACAGGTGTATGAATAAACAGCTAAGTGGGAAAATCAAATGTTTAAAAATATTTATGGCCAAAGTCAGGGGTGGGAATCATGCAGCCTTCCAGAGGTTGTTGGACTGTAAATCCCAACATCCATTGCCATTGGTTGTGCTGGATAGGACTGAGGGGAATTGCAGTCCAGCAACATCTGAAGAGCCACACTACACTTGTTCCTACTAGGACATAAATCCAATAGCTCCAAGGATGGTCTTCATGGGGTCTATTTTTATTTCATTTGTATTACTGTGAATTTTTTGTTTCACTTTCTGATATCCCTCTTCACAGTGTCTTGAAGTCCCATCCTAGTGTCATGAGAAATCCATTACAATAATTATAATGTACTAGCTGCATTTCATGTAATGGACTTATGAATCAGAAGTCTAAAAGACTAGTCTTTGTGCAAGTAGACATGGTAGAAATATTAAATGTGCAGGTCGGAAGTCTTCTTCTGGACTCATAGCCAGAAATATAGAGACCTGATAAAAACAAGAGACTGCCAAAGTATCCTAGCTATGCTCTTAGAAAAAAACAGAAAGGTGATGGAGACTTTTTTTTTTTACAATGTTGAAATCATAAACATGCAAAAATGGATCCCAGAGAAATGGAGAAGGGCTTCAGCCCCAAATGGCCACCTGTATAAACAGGTAAGAGGTTTCTGAGAACAAACACAAATGAGAGGTTAGGACTGTCAGTCTTGACTCCCCAGCAGGAGTCAGAATGAGAGGGAAACACTTCTGGATCTCCAGAAGAGGTGTGTCAAGGTCCAGGGCATGGGCAGTGAGGTTATTAGATACAGGGGCTGGGGCTGGGACAGGGAACAGGCACTAGGTCAAGAGGCCAGGGGTCAGAGCTTAAGAAGAGTCCAAGGCAGCAGAGTTCTACCTGGTATCAAGAGTCCAAAAGGATCAGAGGAAAGAGGGAGGTCCAGGGAACAGGCCAGAGTCTGGGGGTCAGCAGTCAGTAAGCTCAAGAACACAGAGACATCTGGAGAGGCTACAGGCAGCACAGAAGACTGCGGCCCTTTCCGCAACTTACCTGGCTCTAAAGCCAATGCACGGGGATCCAGTGAAAGCCTCTCCCAAGAGGGGAGCACTTCTGTCATGCTCCCCTCCATGCCGGCTGCCCACTGGAGAGGAGGAAGTGTGATGGCTCTGTCCCCCCCTTCCACAGTGCAGCAATTAGCTGAGTCAGTCCAGCCTCTTTCAGTCCAGACACTCTTTGTTTACTCTGCCAGAGAGTAATTAGCACTCACTCCTTCAGGTGGGAAAAAGGGTATAAAAGCTCTAGCTCCAACACTGGCATTTTGCTAGCACTTTGTGTGTCATGCTCTTGTTCCTCTGTGCTGCCCTCAAACCTTCATGTCTGAGCCACCTCTCTTTGATCCTCTGCTCTAGGGTTGGTAAATATCACCCTATGCACCCAGAATCTCTCCCAACCCTTTTCTCCTTTCCTATCACTAGCTTGTATGGTTTGTGAGACTGTTTGATTTCTTGTGTGTGTTCATGAATCCCCTCCCAAAAAAAAACATTCTTCTGACTCTCAACTGGTGTCTTGCAGTTAGTACCGGTATACAAAAGTAAAAAAGTCCTGTAGTTACCCTACTGTAGGTCTCATATTGAACTATAATTCTCCATCTTTTTAAGGAGCCTCTGGCACTGCTGGTGGATCTTAAAGTCTTTTAGGGGTAATAAAGGCATTCTGGGAATTTTTTTTTTAATATGAGGAGGTGTGGCTCATCAAGGTCCTTTGGTAAGTCAAAGTGGCCCACAATTCATGACAGTCACTCACCTTGTCTAGACTAAGTAATAATAATGAAAAAATGTACCTAGATGTAGAATGTCTATGTGATGTTATGAACTTCCACAAAGAATGTATGAGTTCTTAAGCTAATTCTTTAACATAATAACCACATAAATTCACATGCTGATTCTCCTCCAATACAGATGTTCTGAAAGCTTAACGTATCTTAAGAGGAATGCTGACATTCATCTGTTTATTAGACAATACTGTTATCTGCAACCTTGGAAGTCCTGGTGACCAAATGGTGAAAATAGGCCAAGACAGGAGGACCATTTGGTGCTTTGTTTCAGGCAGAAAAAGACTTGATTTGACCCTGACGTGGTAGCAAGTCAATGTCTAGTTTTTCACATATGACTTGTGCCACTTTGCTGTGTCATCTTATAGGGAAATAATTTGTCTCTTATTTCCAAGAGAACAGGGTCACAGTTCATTCGTTCTTCTGCCCAGCTCTGCCAACTCTAACTGAAAGCTGCCTTCCAGGGTTTTAAGCAGAATCCTTTCTGTGTTCCACGTGAAGGTCTACCTGAAGGCATTCCCTGGTGGTCTCCTAGCCAAGTGGAGCAAGAGGAAGATGAATGAAAGAAGTGAGAGAACAAAGGGAAAGAGAAAGGACAGCAAGTAAAGAGAGAGAAAGATCACCCCTGTAATAGTTTGTGGTACCTATCTGACAGCTCTATGCCTCTTGCTTGCTCTCTGCCCCCACACTGCCCTTGATCTCTGTTTGTGATCTCTTTGAGACAGTTCCCAGTGAGCACCATGTGTTCACCTCTGTAATTCTAGAGGCACAATTTCTTCTTTTAAAAAAACTAAAAAAACTTCATGGAAAAATTAGAGGCTCTGAGGACTGCCAAATTAGCCTTTGGGTGGGCTCACATTCAGGCCACATGATTCAAACACTTAGGATCTTTTCAACTACACAAGTATAGCACTGTAATTCCACTTTAACTGCTGTGGCAACATCCTGTTGAAACCTGAGATATGCTGTTTAGGTGGGGGGTATTTAGAATTCACAACCAGATTGCTCTAGTGCCTCACCAAACTACAAACTTCAGGATTCCATAAGATAATAAATCAGAATTTTTTTTTTTTAAAAAAAACAATTTTGGAAGTAGATTGAACTCAGCAGTTTACTTAATGACACAATGCTGAGTGGACAATTGCTTGCAAGTCCAGGTTCCACCCCGAACAAACAATTAAACCAACTTTATATAGGATTCCTACAAAAGCATGTATTGAGAGTCTTTGAACAGCAAAAGGCTATTACTGATCATGCAAACACACCAGTAAGGAGCAGATGCTGTTTCCAAACCATGTACATGACAACAAAGGGCAGCATGGTGGCATTGGGGTAGCACTGTCTGGGTAAAGCTCCCAGAGATATTTATGTCTGTTTGAGTTTGCTTTTGAAGCCTGAGTACATGACAGCAGAAGGGTGAAATCAAAGTGTAAGAACACAGAGTCTCACCCCAGGCAGAAAACACTGTGGAAAATAAAGTGCGAATTGCAAGAAAGTTGTAAACTTACTTGCTGCCTACTTGATGTTGTTGGCAGCTGGGAGCTGAAAGAGCAAACTGCTGATAAGGATAAGAGGAAAGACACCTGACTTATTTAAGAATTTGTGATTGACTTCCTTGCACAGCTGCAATGTCTGTCATTACAGTATTACTGCAACCATGCTTATGATGTTTATGGCATACTCGTAATCAACACCACTCTTGCTGCTTAATCTCTGTTCCCTTATCTACTTTATTGGAGTGTGTTCCATTGTTATTGTGGAATGCTTGCCCATTGGTTTCAAAAATGGAATGCCTGTTCATTGGCTGCAAAAGCAGGATTTTGGGCCAGTTATTTGTTAGATCACAGAATAACCCTAGCTGTCATCAGTGAGACTTGGCTGTTGATGGAGGATTCTGTTCCTCTGGCTACCCTTAAAGCACATGGTTTCTCTTGTGTACACTCTCCTTGAATCAAGGAGTCAAGGAGGAGGGACTGTGATAATTTAGAAGACATCATTGTCCACTAAGCCCTTGCCACGAATGGTGATATTCATTAACAACTTTTGAAGTGACAGTGCTGCAAAGAAATCACCATCAGTAGCATTAGCATTACAGGCCCCCTGGAGTGAACGGGGTCTTTCCAGGAGAATTCTTGGAGTGGCAATCTCCACTTGTGCTTTCAAACCCTGTTCGTATTATTTATGGGAACTTCAATATCCACAGACACTTCTTCATTTTCTCAGATTTTTTTTTCTACCTTCTGAAAGTTTTTAATCTGGAAATTCTGGAAACCTCTCCCACTCATACAGCTGGAAAAACTTTGGACCTGTTCCTGTTTGGGAATCTAGATATGAGCTAGGTGAGATTAGGGATGTAGAGATGTCAGATTATCTCCTGGTGTTCTGTAAAGTTAGGATACCATCTACATCTCCTCCCACTAAACAAAAGGAAGATTGTCAGGATTTATCTAGGATATCTCTGGATTCCTTTTCTCATGCCTCCAGTCAGTTACCCAGTGATGTTTTAGGTTCAATCTTAGACCAGTGGAGAAAGGAATGGAGGAACAGAGTACGAGGGAGTATGACAGAGCTGGAAGACATTCCAGTTGAACCAGAGCTTTGCAGAGGATGCATTAGATCCAAATGTTCTGGCTAACCAATTTAACAGTGTAAGAACTGCCCTAGAACTGCACCATCAAGAACTCACTCAATCATATAGTGTTTGACCAAGACCTGGGCCACATGCTGAACAGCATAGAGAACAAACTATTGTCCATCAGTTGGAAAGGTGGTGGACACAAAACCCATCAACTAAATTGTGTCAAAGTCTGAAGCTTGCTTGTGCAACTTGTTATTCTCTTTTTGCTGAATCTTGACAATCTTACTTGCAGAAGAAGATTCAAGCTCAAGCCTGTACACCTCATCAGTTATTTGCCACCTTTTACACCTTATTGAGTCCAGTGGTTGGTTGAGATGAGGGTCCTTCATTTCAGGATCTCTCTGCAAGTGACTTGGCTTCTTTGTTTAATCAGAAGGTGACGTCAACTGATAATTCATTTTTTCTGAATGGATCCCCATCACCATTGTAGTCAATCAATTTGCCACAATTTACCATTGTAGTCAAACTAATTTACTGGCCTGAGCAGAGTTTCACTTTTCCCTTGTTACAGAGGCAATCATGAGTCAGATTGTGATATCTTCTTCCTCTACCACCTGTCCTACTGACCCTATGCTTCCTTTCCTTTCCCCAGTTCTTCTGCCTTAAATAACCTATTTGATGAACTGTTCTCTCTGAGGGGGTATTTCCCCAGGCTGCTTTAATTACGCTGTTTTGTGTCCTCTATTAAAGAAGCTTTCTTTGAATCCTTCATGTGCCATCACCTTGTGTTTCTTCTCCCATTTCTTTCAAAAATTTTGGAGAGAGCTTCCCTTTCACAGTTGATGCCTTATCTGACTACACATGATTTTCTTGACTCATTTCAATCAAGGTTTCATACAGGTCATTCCACCGCAATGGCCTTGACTCAGTGTAGTGAATAATATTCTAGTGGCCAAGGTGCAGCGTCAAACTTCTGTGTTAATCCTGTTGGATTTTTCTACAGCCTTTGACACTTTGAACCATCAGATCCTACTATTATGGTTGGTATCATTGGAAACAATAGGGAATGCTCTGTCCTGGTTTAAATCCTTTTTTTGTGTGATCATTCCTCTTCTTTTTCATTTGGGGATCTATGTCAAAACCTTTGTGGTAGAGGTACCACAAAGATCAGTCTTGTGTGCTCTTCTTTTTTCATTTCCACTTGGATTTCTTATTGCTGAATCATGTTTTCAGCATCACATTTATGTAGATGACACTCAGATTTTATAGTTTGAAATCAATTGATGCACTGTGTGAAAGTCAGTGATGGACTGTCTGTCACATGTTTCGTTGTGGACGATCACTCACCATCTTAAACTGAACATGGACAAAACAGAGATTTTGGTGTTTCAGCCTGACTGCCCAGTAGCCCCTCTCTCATGCCCTCCACTGGATTTATCGGGTTGCACAGTGGCTCCCCTCCTGGTTGCCAGGAACCTTGGCTGGATGAGTGCTTATCTTTGCATTCCTCTCTCGGGGTGACATCAAAGGCATGTAATTTCCGCCATCTGAACATCTGTAGCATCCGGAGGTTCTTGACTGTTGAGATTGCCCATCTGCTTGTCCAAGTCTTGGTTATCTCATGCCTGGATTATTCTAACAGTTTACTGGCAAGTTTGCCTTCCTGCTCAATTCCTCTTCTGGTTTTAGTTCAGAATAATGCCACCTGGGTTGTTTTAAATCTCCCTAAATATTCACCTGTTCCTTCTCCCTGTAGATCTCTTCACTGGCTGTGAGTTTGGGCCAAGACCTGTTTCAAACTATTGATTCTGGTATTCAAGGCTTTGCCTTCTAACCTCCCTCAGTACCTCACAGCTCAGTTAGCATGGTATGTCCCATCCAGGAATTTCAGGTCTACAGACAAAAGATTACTGTTTGTTCCACCAATGCACACAGCTCTGTCAAGGCTGTGAGCTTTTCAAGATGAGATTTGGCTCTGCATCTGGGGAATAGTCTTCCTTTGGACCTTCAGCTGGAGGAGGATCTCACCCATTTTCGTAAAGGGCTGAAGATCTTCCTCTTTGATTCACCAGCTTAAGCCCCTGAGTTATGTAGTGACCGGAGGTTAATTGATTAATAACCACTGGTTGTGCATGTTCCAATTTTGGTGGGATTGGAGGATACATACTTGCATTGGTTTTTGAGAACTAGCATAACATGGTGGCCAATGAAAACTCAGGCTGCAAAGAATATATTAGCCTTCAATATACTGAAGGAATTTCTATTGGTTTCCACTGTAAGAGAAATCTCATGTCAGCCATAACCTTACTAAAGGACTTCAGACGACCTACTACTGCTTCAGTCTCTTCCCCTTCTATTGTAATATGAATGTTTCTACCAGGATTTTGAAAAAAGTGTTGTGAGTGAATCTTGTGAATCACAGTAAGCCTTTGGCTAGATATCCCGGTCTTCCTCCTACATCACTAAAATGAACATATGAGTTTAGGACACACTTAATGTCTCTACTGCCTTTGGCACCACTAAATATAATTCTGTTTTTGTTCTACTTTCATGTATATTACATATACATGCCAAGTTTCCAGATTGCTTTCTGAACCTGACAAAATGGATTCTAAGCTTATGTCATAATACCATTTTTCCCTCTAAACATGGCATATGACTTGTTATTTTTCTAACAACTTGAAGAGAAGAACTGAGGCTCAGGGAGGGGAATGACATGAAAAGATGCTGGTATTTCCTCCCCACCCTGCCCCATAACAATCCTCAAGGTAAAGATATTCAGAATGTTGCTCCTTGACTAATGGCACCCCTCCTTTTTTTTTTTTAAATAACAGCAAGCTTACATTAGCATTTATTTACTAAAAATAAACATAATTCAAATTCAGTTCATTATATAGCACATTAAACTAAAGACTTAATTCACAGCTCCCAGTCAAGAAAAAATTGTTTTAAAAGGCAAATTGTTTTATGCAAATACTCCATGTGTCATCATGTAGCTAAGCTGGGCTTTGCTTTCTTAACGTTGTTGAGAAAAACCATATCCCAGGAACTGAGGGTAAATTCTGGTCAAGAGCATTATTTCATGGGTTGCAGTGGTTTGCCATCTTCCCTCCCTCCTGGGACATTTTCCACAATGACCTCTCTGCAGCAATGTGCATCTGCCCAGGAGTCTGGGGCACATGAAGCTCATGTATTCACTTTTGCAATGGGTATCAACGGAGTCTCTGAAGCTGAGTTGTTGCTCCAAGAACATGCCCCATCTTGTTCTGTCACTCACCTTCTTGCACTAGAGGACTGGGAAGCTAATTTTTATAAAGAGAGACTGCTATTACTGGTCTTCTTGTTAAGGAACCTCTTCGGAGGAACGTTAGCATTCTCCAGCTAGACGCTTACTCACACTGTGCAGTTAGGGTGCTATGATGCTTCTTTAAGTGCCGTAGCAGCACTCTGTGGAATCTTGGGGTTTGCAGTTTGAAAAGGCACTAGAACTCGCTGAGAATTTAAATACCCCCTTCCAAACTGCAGGTCCCAGGATTCCATAGGATGAAACCATGGCAATTAAAGTGCAATCATAGCACACTGTGAAATTATAGCACACTGTGTAGCATGAAAGGGTCCCCAATTTGATTACCACTGATTTCTTGCCTAACATTTACAAACCATTCAGTCATGGAAACAGACACTTCTGATGTAATCCTATTTCCTACTGAATTCAGTACGGCTTCTTCCCCAAAAATCATACACAGGGTTGCTGCTAAATTAGTAGCAGCCCCAGATGATGAAGCAGTTAAGAACACTTAGCCATCATACTTTTGCAGGCATTGTTGAAGTCAGTTACAAAGTAGGAGAACAAAGAGCAAAGCAAAGCAGGGAGGGATTTGGGGGACTGTGAGCTGGGCAATTGATGGGTCTTTCTATCCTTATTTGTTCTACTGACATGTAGTGGAATGTAATTCCTAAACATATAAAGGAATTGAACTAAATGAGGGTAGCAGGATTTGGTCCAATGCTGGCAACATTGCAGCAAACTTGTTAATCTGCAGCTGACACATAGGCTATTTCCACACTACATTGTTACAGTCCTATTATCCCACTTTCAACATTCTGTGGAATTCTGGGGTTTGTAGTTTACTGAGGCCAAAGAGCTCTCTGGCTGAGAATTCTAAATGCCTCTCCTTAAACTGTAAAACCCAAGATTCCATGGGATGTTGAAAGTGGAATAATAGCACTATAACAGTGTAGAGCAGAAAGGCCCATAAACAGACTAAGCTAGCTATCTTCTCCCTGAACAGGAAGGTCCTTTTGTACTATTTTGTGAATTATAAAAACACTTGCTCCAGGTCCTGAGTAAATCACAATAAATTACTTCATTGCTGGTGAGAGCTACTGGACATTCATACCAGATTCTTTTGAGTAGTGAGTAAATCTCATTTGTCTTGGGGAACAAGGGCTTTTAAGGTATCTGAAAGTGGCCCAAATGATCTTGTGTTTATGACTGAAATGGCTCTTTTGTAGTGTCTGAAAGAATACAAAGAGATGACAGCTTTGAGCTTTCCCCGTTATCATTCAGCCACACAAATGTTAGTATCCAACACAGATATGTATGTCTAAAGCTTTTTGGTGCAGAAGATGCTTAATGAGAGACCAATAACTGATGGCAAACACACTATGCAGCTACATTTCTTTCCACCAGAGGGCAGCAGTATCCACACTGCTCTATAGTCTGCTAGGCAAAATCTTTTAAAAATTGTTTTAAGAAATCAACTTTCAGTAATGGAACTATGTTTAAATTCTAACACTTCCACTTGTGTTTCTCAGGTGAGGCATTCAGTATTAGATAAAGACTCTGGCTACTGTACAAAGCAAGTTATTAGGAAGCCTATTCACATTTCTCTACAAAATCACATCCACTGATCTCATGACTATCATTTTTATATTTAACTCACCTCTGCTGTAGATAGAACACTTAGAATTCAGCCAGCCATAATTGACTTAATCTCACCTATCATATGGAAAACTCTTCAGATGAGTCACAGTCATATGCATAAAGCAACACTTTGCTTTCACAAAATGACTTACCAACAATCATACCAGCTAGGGCTGCGACACTTTGCTTTCACAAAATGACTTACCAACAATCGTACCAGCTAGGGCTTGGGTAAGCAATGTGGTGCCCTCTAGATGTTGCTGGATTAGAAGTCCTATCAGCCTGAGCTAGCATAGCCAACACAGAAGGATGATGAGACCCATAGTCCAATAACATCCAGAGAGTGCATGTTGCCAACATCTGGCACAAAGTTTTGGTGGGCAGCATTTTGTTTTCATGGAGGGCCAGTTTATGAAAAAGTACATCTCCTGAAAGACAATAGAAGTGGCTATTGTGTGAGAATGGTGGGGAACCCTACGAAAAGGAGGAGACTTGCAGACAGAACTTAAGATTTTTAATCATCCCTCTCTTACAAAGCAGAGCAACTGAAAACACAGCTGCTTTCTATTTTGGGCGTGAGGTCTGTTATCTGCAAGCTACTTATTTCTGCAGGTTTCCCATTGACCTAAGATACCTGTTACAGAGTAAATGTCTTGGTGAGCACTGATGAAAACACTGTGAGCCCTGGGCCTTGAAGCTGACAAGCTAATGAGCAGATGAAGCCTGTCCGCTGTTCACATTGTGTGGTGGAACAGCTCATGTACTAAGTAGCTATGGAAGAAGAACCCTGCAAGAAAAAAGGTTTGGCAGCCACAGACTAGGAACAGGAAGTGTGTGGCTCTACAGATATGGTTGGTCTATGTGGCAGGCCACACTTTAGCTTCTCGCTTCTGCCATTACAGTGTGGCAAGCTACCCTTTGGTGGCCCATCAGTACTCTAGCAATGGCTGTTTCCACTTTCAACATGCTATGGAATCCTAGGGTTTGCGGTTTAGGGAGGGGCCTTTGAAGCCCTCCGCACCTGACTGGCTCCCTCTGGAAGGGAGTCCGAGGGACATGCCTCTTCCTTCCGCCGTGCACGCATGCTTTCCCATGCTGTGCTGGGGCAGGAAGTGCCTTCATCGCGCCTCCAGTCCTTCTGCATGGCAAGTAAGTACAGGAGCATTGCGTGGTCATTGACAGAGAAACTCCATCAATGATTTACCTCACGATCACACCAGCTGGTGACAGGAGAAGGGTGGGAACCATGATGACATCATGCAGAAGTGTTGTCATGGTCCCACTCTTCTCGCATCCCTATGCCAGGAGGATGACATCATGCAGAAGGGGCCTCAGTCTTCCACTTTCCCTATGGCCTTCTATCTTGCCAAGCATTATTGCTTGGCTTATTTCAGTTATTTCTGGTTTAGTACGCTCTACCAATATGCCATCTGTTCCTGTTGATTTATTTTCCAAGAACTTTGAGTGCAGCTTCCATTCCACCTTCTAAAATTATGGGTTCATTTTCAAATGATTTCTCCTTGCTGAATCTGTCCTCCTTTCATCTCATTGATATAGTTCCTCTGCATATTGTTTCCATTGGCTTTTTATTTCTTCTTGATGTAGCATGCTCTGTTGTTGCTTGTATAACATCCCCACTCTTATTTTACGTTTCCCTTTGATTTCGAGGATCATGTGCAAGAAGTCTCTTGTTGTAACTTTTTGTTGTTCAGTTTTCCTGTACTGATTGTTATAGTAATTCCCTTTTGCTGAGCAGTTGTGTTCAGGATTCTAACCCTATTTCTGTTGTCCTTTACTTTTGCTTCTCATCTGTCCTTAACTGCTTGAACAGTTTCATCTGTCATCCAATGAGGCTTTTCTTTCTTTTTGGCTGGAGATAGTATGTTTTTGCATTCATCCCTGACAATGTCCCTGGCTTCTGTTCAAAGTTCTTCTGGCTCCTTGTCAATTAGGCTTAATACTGCAAATCTATTTTTACATTATCTTTAAATCCCACAGAGATGTTCTTCATATTGCATTTGGGCATGATGATTGCTTTTCTTTAACTTTACTTTAATTTTTGATATTAGCAGTTCATGGTCTGTGCTACAATCTGTTCTGGTCTTGTTTTTACAGAAAAAATGGAGCTTCTCCACCTTCTGCTTCCAATTATGTACTCTATTTGGTTTCTATACTGGGCATCAGATGAAGTCCTTCTATACTGTCATCTCTTTGGGTTACCTGAAAAATGTGTTTGCAATCAACAACCTGCTGGACTCACAAAATTCAATCTGTCACTCTCCTGCTTCATTTCTTGATATTAGGCCAAATTCTCCAATAGTGTTCAATTCTGCTCTGTTTGTACTTTTGTATTCCAAGCACCTACGATAATCAAAATGCCCTGTTTTGGTATGTGATCAATTTCCTCCTGAACTCCCGTGTTTTTCAGAAATCTTTCAGTTTCTTTTCTTTTGCCTCTTAAGTTGGAGCATAAACTTGGATTAAGGTTATATTGATAGGTTTTTCCTAAAGTCTTATTGATATTATTTGGTCACATTTTGCATTTTATCCACTGACTGCTTTTGCTAAATCTGTTTTCATTATTAGTGCCACACTGTTTCTTCTCAGATTTTCATTTTCTGAGTAAAGCACTGTGCAGTTTTCTAACTGTAAATGTCTCATTTCTGTCCACTTTAGATCATTCACTCCAAATACTGCAATGGTTATACATTCCATTTCTAGTTTTTTAATGTCTAGCTCCCCCAATTCATGTTTCTCACATTTCATGTTTCTATAATATGTGCTGTGCAGCTTCAGACTTTCCTTTCACCTCTCAGCATGTCAACAGCTGAATGTCCTTTTGGCTTGAATTCAGTTGCATCATTAGCCACAGTGCTATTCACGTTTGTCCTCTGCTCTGTTGAGTACCTTCCAACCTGGGATCTTCTGGAACTATCTGTTGATTCATTTTTGGATTGTCTTATCATAGGCCCTTTCTGCAGCTTACCTTTTTGCAGAGCTGGGGTGCAGAGATCACGCGAGCAGCCTCTTGTGTCCCTGTTGCTTCAGCTCCACAGCTGCTGCCTGCTAGCGAGCAGGTAGTGTAAGAACCCCTCCTCTTCCTTCCACAGTGCACCTTGGGATTTTCCCAGGCTGCACTGGGGCAGGAAGCACAAGCGCCGTGGCTCTGGAGCTCCACATGCACGGTAAATGCACGCGGGACCCTGAAGTGATGCGCAATTGCGCACCATTTTTGGCTCAAAGCTAAAAATGAAATAGTACACGATCGGCGCCTGCCAGCCCCTGGAGTGTCGTGCGATTGCGAGTGCATCGTGTGGACTGCTCCTCACAATCGTGCGACGCTCCAGGGGCCCTTTCGCATGGCAAATGCTGTGCGAAAAGGGCCATAGAGTTCTCACAGTAAAAGATATTCAAAAGTGATTTACCATGCCTCCTTCTGCACCATACTGTTATAAATGGTGACACTGCCATTGTCTCAGAGATATCCTCCACTAGTGTCACCTCCCAACTATTGCTGCTGCCCAGTAGCTGTTTGGCACATTTTATCTGGCTCCTCAGCAAAAGCCTGTCTTACATGGGAGACCCCACTAGCAGTACTACTTGCCTCACAAGAACACACAATCCCACTACTGCATAAAAGTAGTGCCATGGTAGGTCTGGACCACTACTTATCTTAAAGCTGTATCAAATGTGGTAATGCCCTTGCAGAGACAAGCACACAGAATTTTATGGGTTTCAGTTTGCCAAAGGACAGTTAGTTTCTCATTGCTACTGAAGACAATAGTGACCTAGATGAGTGAAGAACTGGCTCAATGGAACATCAGTCAGATCCCTGCAGAAATTCCCTCTTCTTGTTCTTTCCTAAAAATCAAAAAGTTGTCACTAAATTAGGACAAAATATCCATTATATATCCACTATACACAAAGAGAAATCACATACAATTTGACTGAGGAGATCAGTGAATCTCCTTGGCAGCAAAATGTCTCAGGCCATCTCTGCACCATGCAAAACTAGGAAGCAAAGCCATCTTTACATTGTCCAGAATTTCTTTGAGTCAACAGATTTTTCCAGCACTTTGTTAACTATTCCCCTTCCAAGGCTTCTCAAAATCTTTCAAGTTTCCTGGGGCTCCTTCGCTTTGTTATTCTTTTACTCTCGCAATACTGCCCTCACTGCAATTCACTAAGTTTTCTGTGACTTATTTCTGTTCTGAGAGTTCTTCTAAACTAGCAACCTGCAAAGTTCTGAAGGAAGAAGTAGAAGAATTCCCTCCTCTTCTCACCAGACACTGTGGCAGCTTAAGTTAGAGCAGTCTGGTGCTTCCAAATCCTAGAGAGTAGCAGTTGCTCCTTTTTAACGTCTTGCAAAACTATATTGCCAATAATTAGCTGCACTGTTCAGAAATGCATATGGCTCATTAATATACTTAAAACAGAGTTTAATATCTGTAAAACCCACTCTGTAAACCAACTCAGCCTAGAATCTCAATTGCAGAAAAGGCTGAGGTCGAATTCAAAAAGAAATACCATGCATACCAATGAGTTCATTTTGACAAGACTGAATACATTTTAAATAATAAGAAAAAGCAATTTCCGCCTGGCTGAATAGTTTGCCTTTCCCATCCTGTCTTAAAAAGACTCACAGAAAAATACTTGAGAAAAATCATGCTCATGCAGCTACGCTGGTCAGATAGCAATATAAAATAAATCATAACCACAAACATGAGTCAATGTTATTAAATGTTAATACAATCCTCTCAATTATTCTGTGGGAATTCCAGATTTGTCTGCTGTAGTTTTAGAATCAGTATCAGGTCAAATCCTCAAAAGAATATATACAACTAGTCAAAGATCAAAGACACATGAGGTTAGCTGGGCCTTGTACTTTTGCAGATGTATTTTACCAGTAAAAGCCAGGAAGGCAGAGTACAGGGGAAAATGCTATGCTCAAAGGGTATAAAGGAGGACTTCATGTTCAAAAGCGTCTCAGCACCAGACAAAGGAGCTCACATATCCGTCTATAAAGCTGGTGAAAGTTTATGGTGCTTGGGCATGGAAAGACTCATGACCAGATTTCAGGGATAGGATGCAAATGCTTTTGCTGCAAACTGTGCAGACAATGACTTCAGACACCCAGGGTCACCTCAGCCCTTAGGTATTGTTCTCTTAACAATACTTTCCCATAAACCATATTCTTACTCCCAGAGTGTACTTTAGGGTATTTGTAGCAGCTTGACCTCTAACACTGAAGAGTACTCAAAGGCTGAACATCTTTTGGAAGTATTTTAGGAAATCTCTCTAGAAAGAATGAATGAATTTTTAATATGTATACTTAAGACAGCACAGAAATGGTGATTTTAGCATATTGTATATGAAATTAGATTTTCACAGAAAACTAGAGGAAAGAGAGGTGGCCTTCCAGATGTTTCGGACATCTCTCATAATCTCCTGCAATAGTACATGTGCACATCCAGGAGCTGACATTTAGAGATCCAAAGGTAACTCGCCTTGTTTCTATTTAATTTTAACCAGAACTGTTTCTAATCTCAAGACTAGCAGAATAAAGGCAGTTTTGAGACTTGATATTTTAATCTTTCAGAGCATGGATAATTCTGTTTTCTCGAACAATGATTCCCAAATGCGTGCACCTAGATCTTCTGGACTACGACACTCACAATCCCCCACCACTGCCCATGCTAGCTGAGGCTCATGAAAATTGAAGTCTACCAACACTGGGGAACACAAGTTTGGGAAGCGTGGGTGTAGATTCTTTGGCTTTTACGATTGATAGGCACTTTGTTATTTTAGGAACATAAAATGCTTTAGGTATAAATTGACTTGGCAGAAAGGCTTGGTGTGTTTGATATATTGAAAGTACAGTTTTCTTCAAAAAATAATTCCAAACTGAATGTACTTCTTTAAGTTCCATTTTTTTTTGTTGCAAATGGAGCTGCAAAAAGCCCCTTTTTCTGCTTTTGTCAGTTTATGAGGAACTGACAAATGAAAAGGAGAAACCATCTTGCATTAATAAAACAAAAACAATTATTTCATCTCCTTTAGTCTTCCACAGTACCAAGGAGACATAAACCACTCATTCCTGTAAGAAGAACTGAGAAAAAGAAACAAAGACCAAGAACTACAATGACGTAAGATGCTATAGTCTTACATAAAAGTTTGTCTGTTACATAGCTCTCGGAAACAATGTAAGAGTCAATACACTTTGTCTTAAATATTTTATTTTTTACTATAAAAGAAAATATTCATTAATGTATTTTCCTCAAATTTTCAAAAAAAAAATTGCTTTGGAAAATTTCCCGCCCTCTCCTCCCTGGCTTTCACATCTCTATTCCTGCTAGAGTGCAAATCCTGTATGGTCTCTCCAAATGGAGTTCACACTTGATGCAGGGGAAGTTTTACAGCCCCTGTGCTGCTGCTGAAGACTATGGAAGTTTCCCTGCCTGTCCTCTGGGAGTTCTCTTTCCCTGGCCCTGCATGGCTGCTGCCAGAAGTTACATGGCAGGAAGGTACAAGAACTGTAACACTGGTACTCCACTCCCTGCCTCTCTCCAATGGGAATTTGCCATCTTTCACCCAAATCTTCTTCATTGTTCCTAATCTTGTACCGCACTAACATGGCACCTATGAATTCCTTCAAAATGAGACAATGGGATTTGGATCTGGCTGAGAATGGATGGAAATGGGTTTAAAGTCACCATATTTATGAATATTAACTTTCCTCCCCACCCAGTGCTGCTTGCCCTAAGATTTGTCTCCCCTCCTAGAGATCTGGAGGAGCACGGCAATTCATGAGGTCTTTGCCAACCCCTCCAGGGACCAAACCTTGGGCCTCCTACATGCATGTCATGGACTCTAGTGCTGAGCTACATCCCTCCAGGACTTTCCTAATGCATAATAATTAAACAGTAATTCTAAATGACATTCTACACATTATGAAGAATGAGGGAAGAGGATTTTACAGTCTACCATATGGCACGCAAAATGTTAGACTTTTTGATGCTGTCCCATCTTCAAATCTTTCTGCGTAAAGCAAACCAGCATGCTACAAAGAGCCAACTTAGGGCTGAAATCACACACCCAGTGTACCTGGGAGCAAGCCTCATTGAACTCAACAGGAGATAGTAGAATTCCAGAAGATTCTACTCTAACATTGACAAGCCTATAAACTAGGGATGAGTAAGCTTTGGGGGGCATTTTTGCCCTCTCTTGCACTGAAACAGGCCATTCCCACCTTACAAGGGTAAAGTGCACCCAGGAGAAGCTCCGGGGATGCTATGTGGCCTCTAAGTGCAATCTCCTTTTGGGAAGGGAGGTTGGCACCCCAAGGCCTTTTTAAGAAACAGAACCCTCAGCAAGTTATTTCCTCTTTCTTTCTAAGCTTTTTTTTTTTTACCCCTCCTTATCTCTGGGTGGGGCAATTGCATTTACAGGCATACATCAGTTATTAAAGCCTCTGACAAAGGCCCTTTCTGCATCCAACTCCCAACCTGCAATGGCGATGGGATCGCAATGGGACTGTGACAACAGTTCTGCATGACATTGTTGTGATCCCATCAAAGAACTGCAATTGCACAGTCTTCCCATTTCCCTCCTGCAGGAAGGAAGTGTGCTTCCTTCCCCAGCATAGCCTGGGAAAGTGCCGGGCTGCGCTGTGGAAAGGAGGGGCAGAGCCATCACGCTTCCTGCCTTCCAGCAGGTAGTTGGTGTGGAGGGGAGTGCTTCTGTTGCGCTCCCAGGAGAGCCAACTCCGTGATCCCCACAGAATGGATTTGCCAGCAGGTAAGCTGCAGAAAGGGTCAAAGAAGCTCCTTTTACAGAAGCCCAGCCCAGCCCCTCACTTTTCTTGTCTTCTGCCTCCAGAAGGTTTTTTGAAGCATTGACATATGGACCGTGGTGAACCTGGGCTGGAGAAACAGAGCTTCAGCATTGGATTGCAACAGTGCATCTGTAGTAAATAATACAAGAAAACTTGACTTTGGAAAGAGTGCTTTCATGCAACAGGCAAGGTAAACAGCTACCTCCAGAATGATCCACTAAGCATGTGTGTAGTGCAAATAAGAAAGAAAGGGGGAAAGCAGATGAGCTTGCCTCACAAGCTACCCCGGCATGTTGAAAAAACACAGGTCTATAAGTTCTACCATCAAAACAGAAATCATAAGAAATGGGGGAGGGGTGCTATTGAAAGAAAAAAAAATCATTGTGGAATGCATTTTGGAAGAAGCTTTTGAGTGGTTTCTAGAAGATTCAAAATGTTTTTATTTGTACAAGCTTACCTGACCTGCTCATTCTTCATTTCACATGTGCACAATATTAGTTTTGAATAAAAAGTTTGCCAAAACATGTTGAACTGCTCCTCTTCTCTTCTCTTCTCTTCTCTTCTCTTCTCTTCTCTTCTCTTCTCTTCTTGTGGTGTGGGAACCTAACTTTTCCACATTCTTTCTACCTCTGGTACCAACATTTCTGTTAAAGAAGTAAAGCCCAGGAACACAGCTTCTTCATTAACTGAGGTACAGCTGCTGTGGGCATAGACAAGAGACTTCTCAGCTTGCCACTTTTTGGGACTCATTTTTTTTTTTTAAAAAGGTGGATGGGGTCAGAGGACTTTGAGGGTACTTGAGAGAGTGTACATGCTTTGCCTACCCTTACTGTAAAAAGTTTGGGACTATAACTCTTCTAAAAAGCCACAGAGAGCTACCACAGTACTGGGAGTGGCGATGCTGCACTCACATATGTAAATGAAAAGCTCTGCTACTCTTCACATTAAAGAACAGAGCAACAAATGAACATTAGCACTGGAAATTTCTCCAGAGCATTAAACAGGCATATGCTGTAGACAGAGCTGTAATTTCATAACATATCAAAACTCAGTTCTAATTTTACTGAGTGTTAAAGACAGTCAACATGCAGATTCTGTACACAATGGTTCTATGCCAGTAAAAAGGTTTAACAAAGTATTCCAAAGCTCATTTTGAAATACAAATGCTCAGTTGAGGAAACACAAACCTAAGGTAAGCCCTCTGGGTTCAGAAACATTCCATTGGATAAGTTTGGTCCCTGATATACACAGCTTTATTACTTCTAAGAAAATGACCACTTTGTTAATTGGATGGGAATGGGTTGAACTTGATGTTCCTTGCGAGTTCCTTGGATTGGATTGTCTTCCTAGGCATTTCTACTTTTTCTTTTCCACAAGAGATTTCTGGCCAGAGGTGTGAGTACAGAGCGTCACCAGAAACACCACAGCCATTCTTCTAATTAGAAGTGTAGCTATGGATAGCAAAATGTGGGCATTACCCCTCAAATAAGAATTTTGCTCCCATGAAATCTTCCCTCATTCCTGGCATTGCAGAGTAAGTCACCTAGAACTCTTCTATTTACTGTGTTAACATTCCCTTGGTATGTTTGCCTGCCTGCGTTCTTTGGAAGGCTAAATTCTGTTTCTAAATGCTTAAACCTAACTTACTGGAAGGCCAGAAATTTTGGAAATTCCATCTGAAAAAACATTTCTTTTGGGGGCAAAATTCTAATGGGGTAGGCAACACTCTAATTTTGCCCCCCCCCAATAGCTACAGCTCTGTCTCTAAAGGAAACCAAGATAGCCCATTATGTAGGAAGAAGATAGTCAGGTTGGTGGGGTCCGGAGCTCTAAAATGGCAAGCACAGGACCTAACTTTCTAGACTGAAGATCTTTGGACTGCTTGCTGTGCAGCCCACCAGCTGGATTTTCACCCAATTCTCTGCAATCTGGGTTCACCAAGTGTGCCTCCAGGGCATGGCCTTCTGTTGCAGAGGTCCCTTCTGCCTCTCTTTTTTACTCTGATTTCTTCGTTTCACTCCCTCTTCATCCACTCTAAGCTTCCTCGATTAGCAACAAACAGCTGCTTCTGCTCTCTTTCATCTGCCTGGAATCATGGCCTTCAGTTCTACAGGTTGACTAGCAACTTCCTGTTCTGCAGCTGAAAACAGGAGTGATCCACTGTTGCAAGGAGCTTGTGGCTCCCAAGGAGTCACAAGCTCTCTTTTCCCCAGCGTCCTTCTCCTGGATATGTCCCAGTGGTGTACATATCAAAGAAGCATGTATCACTCAATGTGTTTCTATACAAACGGCTCCTAACACTACCAGTCTGTGAAGTGACATCATTTCTCCTGTTGTAAGGATAAGCAGCAACTACGGGAAAACATGATGGGGTTAAAAATGGAAAAAAATGCTGTTAGAGACCTCCTGCTGATTATGTGAGCAGCACAAAGAACACTTCACGAGGTGCTGAGGTTGACACAATGTCTTGTGAAAGCCTCTGCTAGTGGCATTTAATCTATGATGGCTGTTTTGTATATCTAAATCATCATGGGAAGCTGGTTAAAGCACTCTTAAAAATTGAATAAAGTAAACCAATGAGGAGAGGCACTGTATTAGCCCCATCCCAATCAGCCACCATTTCTGTCACCTTCCACATATAGAGGGCAAGAACCTCTTCTATGCACGGAGACTCTCCATTCAATCAGGAATCTTGGGAAAGAAGCATTCCCAACTGTGTGGAGAATCTCTGTGCACAGAGGAGGATCTCCTGTCCAGAATTTTGCTGTTCACATGAGTGAAACTGAATGGAAGTGGAGGAGAGAAGCTAATGCATAATTCCCTTTCCATTAGTTTATCTTGTTCAGGCTTTAAAACCCTTTAACAGGGCTCACATAAGTAACAAATATACATATAGTCCTGTAAGAAAGGGTGCTTATGTTCTGTGGATGCATCTTTCTTAGGTTGTGTCATTCTGTAACAAGCTACCACCCATGGTTGACCAAGGTCATTTACAGGTCAGCTTGAAAATAAATGTGAGAACCGACAGTGCTATTCCAAGGCTCTCCGTCTGCACACAATCCCTCAGCTTTGGCCTGAGTCACAGTGTCCTGGACTGCTCTCATTTCTTGCTAGAAATACCTTTTAAAAAATTTTTCTACAACCTTTTCCCTAAAATCTCTACCAAGACCCCAGTAACAGTTCTAAGCCTCTTAGAATTTTTCACTCTGTGCTTCCTGATAAGAAGTTGAGTAGCATGACTGCTAAGAAAGTGGAGTTCTATCCTTTGTAGCATTTTCCCCCAGAGAGATGCCTATTACAAAGCTGGATACAGATATGGCATAATTTGCAAAGCAAGCAACTTTAGCATTAAAACCTTTAGTGGAGGGATCATATGCAGCAATTCAAAGGCACTTCAGAGGGGGCTATTTACATGTTCCATTAAGACAAATATAACTAAGATGACACATTCGCAGCCTGAGCTGCTGTAACCACGAACTGTACTGCTATAGGTTCAAGTACCTATCTGCATTATGCAACGATTTTGGTGTCCCTGGAGGGCCTAAATACCCTAAAGGAACTAGATCCCACCTGATTTTGGAAGCTAAGCAGTGTCAGCTCTGGTAAGTAGATGGGAAACTGCCCACAAATACAAGTGCTGTGGGTGATACTTCAGATGAAGGAACTGGCAAAACTACCTCTGAGTTATTTCTTCTCTAAGAACATCCTACGAAATTTATGGGGTTGCTGTAAGTCAACAAGTGACTTGAAGGCAGCTATAAACACAATGAAGTGAATAAAGTTGGCAGTAATAAAATGTTAGTGTACTGACATCTGCTTCAGAATCCATCCTTCTATTGTCCTGAATGGATTCTGAAGGTGTGCCCATCCCCCCTGCACATCCTACGGTCTATAGCCTAGTAGAGGCTCCAGTGGATGAAACCCTTAATTCTCTCCCATTGCCAGTCTTCCACCTCCTTCAACTGTCACATTAAAATGCAATAAGCCATGGACGCTCAACATTCAAGTCACATTTGCTTTTCATTCTTTTTTTTATTCCCCCTTTCTCTTAATTTACAAACACATATACACCTAGCAATATATTTGCATGAAATCACTTCCAAATTTCCCATGCTCCCATTCTGTTTCTAAATTGGTAGGCACTGAACTGCACAGATTAGATTATGAGAAACAGTGTACTCTACCTAAGAGGGTGTACCACTTGCAGATCACACCTATTTGGCTGACCATCTGGAGATTAGGTTTTAACATTTTATGAGCATCTACTGAATGTGGATGGTTTGAATGTTTACATCTCTGGGAAGTAAAATCTGTTGCTAGCATTTCTATAGCAGTTCTGGTCCTCAATGGGATTACAGTAATAATCATGACAATAACCCTATAGGATAACCTTCCCTAATCTAGCACCCTTCAAATGTTTTAGATTTCAACTAAACATCCTGTAGAAGATGATGGGAGTTACAGGCTAAGATACTTGAGAAAACAGGGGTGGAGAGGAATTTCCTCTAAGACATGGTAGAAATATTATCCCAATACAGCATACAGGTGCTGAGGATGAAAGATGATGACTTACATTAGGCCACCTTGTGAATTCATGGTTGCTGTGAGATTCAAGCAAAGGACTACCTAATCCATAATTAATTCCCTGAGCCACCACATCGCAGCAACTACCACAGACTTTAAAGCAGCCACTCATGCAGTCCAGCTTGGCAAATAATAATCCCTCTTCCATGTCATCAATACTGGAAGCTTTTATAAATCTACAAATCAGTGAAAACAAATTTTGGGTGGGTACCATGTTGGTAAAGTTTGTTGAGGATCAGTAAGTCTATGGACTTGCAAGCAAGACTGCCACCACAAGGTATGTAGAGTTTACATTAGGTTAAGAAGAATATGGTAGGAAAGAATATATTTTAAAGTTAATATTTCAAACATTCTTTGGCAGTGTACATTTTCACAGAGGTAACCATTCATTATCAAGTATGAATTCCATGCTTACAAAGCAAATGTATGTGTCCCCAGGAATTCCCTACTTTAGAATGACATCTCAATTCATTTATAATGGGCAATGTGCCCAGAAGCAGAGTTGCACCTGGACCTCAAGGAATTATTCTGGTTAATTATATTAAAATTCGTACAACATAACACCCTGGCATTGTACTTTGGCAAATTACATTAACAACCATCTGAGAAGTAATTCCCTACCATCTCTCTTAGCTGAACTGAGGCTCTGTCACTGGTGGCTTCCATGTCAGATGGGCAATGAATCTACTCTGAGGTTTAACCAACAGTTAAAAGGCTATCAAAGATGATGATGCTATTTGTTTTACTGTATTCTCTGTCTTTTTATAAACTGTTTTGAGAGAGAAAGATGGGATATAAATAAAATGATGGCAGGCTGGATGAGTATAATTCAGCACCTTGGACAGCTTCTCACTTAGATGAAGACATCAGCTGCCGTTGGGTCCTCCTCAGCCCAATCATTGCAGATGATTCTGTATATTGAGAGAATGGATGATTCTTTCCTTCCACCATCTCTCTGATCAAGGAACTACGGAAGGTGCTGTTTCACCAAGTTATTTGATAAACTAATAAAGGAAATAATCATGCTAAAGACTAGAGATTCCATTTTCTGAATACTCAGATCGAAGAAGAGTTCAGGAAACTCAAAAGCTTACTCACCATCTTGTGATATTTTAAAACTAGGCCCTAATAAAAGGTTGAGAGTCAGCTTGGTATAGTGCTTTGAGTGTTGGACTAGAACTCTGGGAGACCGAGTTTGAATTCCTGCTCAGCAAAGGGATGACTTTGAGCAAGTTACACTCTCTCAGACTTAAAACAAATGGCAAACCTCCTCTAAATAAATCTTGCGAACAAAACTTTCTGATAGTGTTCTCCTGAGTTGGAAATGACTTGAGGGCACATAGTAAGAACACTCAAGGACTACACTGCTGTCACTTTTAGTGCTTACACAGTTCTTCCTAATTTCCCCTGAACAGTCACTGCCAATTTTCTGCCAGTCTACAAGATTCCCAAAGTTTTCTACACTGTTCCTCAAATTGCAACCAGTTGTCTAATAGCAAAATATCCTTATAGTCCTCTGGGGTTGCAAAGCCCTCATTCCATTTATCTTACCATTACATATAGATTTTTGGTTTGTTTTTTTTTTAGAAAAAAATTACCAAAGAAGCCTTGAAAAATCAGCTCTTACTTGGACACGGTACCTGTGTTGGAAACATTTTCAAGGAAAGAACACCTCATGACAAGCTTAAGTGAACCAATCAGGGAACAAAGGCTCACCACTTCAGGGACACACACATGAACACATCCCAATGTGAGGGACAGCACTGGCTAAAGTAACAATCCATGGGAGAAAGTGGGACTCAAGGTAAGACAAATAGCCTTTTGGTTTTTATTATCTATATAGGCCAGGATTCCCCTTTACAAAAGGAATATTTCCACCAGTTTCTACACTGATCATAAGCTTATTGCAAGCTCAAGAATTCCAGAAAATAAAAATGGTCGGGTGGAGATATGTGATCCTCAGGGTGCATGTGTCCCTTATGCACTTCCTTGCCTCCATAGCCCCCACTACTGAAACTGCCATTCTGCTGCCTTCCAATATTCATCAGCAGGGCAGTGGTAAAAAGGAGGGTGTATTACTCCTTCAAAACAAGGTATGCAGGAAGTACTTACATCAGAGCACATTCACATTGCCAGGAGGCCTCTGAGAAGATGAATCTTCTCCAATATAAGGTGTATCCTCCTGACATGCCTTATTTTTAAAGAGAAATGTGGTTATTTCTTTTACTGCCATAGCATTGCCAAAATCTGGTTAGCATAGCAGCACTTCTTCTTTCTCTTTCCTCCCTGCTGCCATGACATTGAATTATACCAATGGCAGGGTATGATCCTCAATAGGCTGTGGAATTCATGGTGGCTTCCCCATGAGAAAATGCCCAACTATCACAGGCCAAATGCCTGTCAAAAAAAATAAAAAAATTAAAAGGTCTTTACAGAACAGCAAACCAGTCAGAAGCCCATGTTGGGTTGAGAAAAGGAAAAGACCTTATGGATCATACTGCAAGCATGTGTTGAATAATGGAGCACACCAAATAATTAAAGAGGAAAATCAGCCTATGTTTTATAGATTATAGTAAAGCCTTTGATCATGTAAATCATGAAAAACTATGGATGACTCTAAAAGAAATAGGTGTGCACACAACAGAAACACAGAATATGGAGAAACAGAATGGTTTCCCACTGTCAAGGGGGCTAAAAAACAAAAACAGAACGCAGAACATAAATAAAGAAAGCTGGATTAGACTCAGAGGAAGGAAACATGAAAACAGGAGGAAGAAATATCAGTCATTTTCTCAACAGCATACTACCAGTAGAAAATAGCATAGGTATTGAATCACTGTTGACAAAAGTCAAGAAACGAAGGGCAGAAGCAGGGTTACAATTAAATATTAAGAAAACAAAAATAATGACTACAGGTAACATTAACATGGATGATGAAGAAACTGAAATGGTCTCCTGGTATTCACTGGCAGTCTTCCATCCATGTATTAATGGATGGATACTGATACTGCTTAGCTTCCAAGATCAGACAAGATCTGGTAACTTTAGGGTTACTTCCAAGATAATAATCTTGGAATCTGGTTACAAGTCAGGATGTGTCTGTCTACATGCCTTCAAGTCGCTTGTTGACTTATGGTGACCCCAAAAATTTCTCAGAGTTTTCTCAGGCAAGGAATAATTTCTCCCAATGCAATTTATAGCACCCTCTCCCAGTTCCACAATGCAGTTTGTAGAGTATGTTCCCATTATGTACATATAGCCTTGTTATCAAGAGATGCAGCTTTGGTGGTGGGTGGAACAACCTGTGTATGCATATAACCTATGTGGCAGATTGATGGTCTTTCATCTCAGAAGGTACATTAGCAAGATAACTCTTTTCTCTAGCAGGATACAGAAATATACCTAGGTGTTGTGTATGTGAACAAAACTGATAACTATAATGTAGAAGAAGTGCTATGGTGTTAGAAGAACAGAGTGACCTGGATGATTCTCTGCTGAACTCTGGAAGTTGCTCTTGGGAAGACCTGCTTACTCAGTTTTGTTATTCCAGAGAAATAATGGTCCCTTTTGCAAAAAGAAGGATCAACCCAGTTCCCTTTAAATCAGTTCTTATGCCATTTCTTTAAGATTCCCTTTATTGCAGAGTGTGATAAAACAGATCATACTTCAGTTTGAACAAACACCAGGGACTTTTCAAAGGCAGTTGTCATTGAATGCTGTTGTAAAAAACTGTGGCAAAGTATTGTAAGAGATATAAGAGATCATCCCTTTCATTTTTGACAGCTATTATTTTAAGGTATTAGCTCAAGAAACAGCACTGGCTGCTAGATATATGCAAAGTCATCTAAGGATAGAGAAGCTAACAACTCAACCCTTTT
This sequence comes from Iguana delicatissima, assembly GCA_948472985.1. Classification (NCBI taxonomy): domain Eukaryota; kingdom Metazoa; phylum Chordata; class Lepidosauria; order Squamata; family Iguanidae; genus Iguana; species Iguana delicatissima. Next base: position 223,539 of record CAOKZL010002171.1, read on the forward strand.
CAGTTTAGTCAGAAATAAACCTCATTCATCTTAAAAGGATCTGTTCCAAAGAAGTTGTGCACAGGACTTCTATTTAAGTTGGGCAGCTCTTTTGTATGCTGTTTCGTATCACTGTGGTGGAGAGTCCATTCCACGTTTTAACCTTAACTTTAAAGGCCCTGTCGAAGGCGCTGATCCCCATCGTCCATATCCGAAATACTGAATCTATCCTGAGGAACATATCTGCTCTTATCTGAGAGGCAAAGAAACCCCCCACAACACTGCAAGTATAATTGGGGGAGATTTCAGACAACCCATTGAGTTCAGTGAAGCTTATCGCTAAAGTATAAGATTACAGCTTTAAGTAGCAATTCTCTAAATACATATTATTTTTTAAGTCTTCTCAGCTTCCTTCCTGCCTGACATCAGCTATTTCAAGGAAGCTGCTTTGTAGCATTTACTTTCTTCAAAATACTGAAGTTCCTTGAGCAAACTTTTAGAAGGAGATTTAATCTACTCTATACAACATGATCAACAGTGTAGCACTAAAGACTCTTGTCCCCCACGGCAATCTTGAAACATAGTACCACAGTAAAGAAGTCACATCTAAGCCTATAAACGTAGCTTGAAATATATTTTAACATCAACTCATTTCAAGTGCACTTAAAATGGCAAGAACAAAATTACTGCATTACACATGGGATATCTCTCCTCAAGCTCTCAGTTGGGCTCCTCTGCCAAGCAGCTCTGGGAAAATGAAAAGAAGTTCAGTCTAGGGACTGGAATTCAGGCCATGTGTGTATATAGCCCTACTTTTGTTCCGTGGCATCTTCAGATAAACTAGTACAAGTAGCAATGTAGCAAAAGATTTTCACTGAAGCCCAAGGAGAAACAAAGCCAGTCAGGGTGGCCCAAGCAGTGGGGCAGTTCAACTGTGGTCAGACTTGGTATTCTTAAGCTGTAGAGCTAGGACAACATAGGCCCTTTTTGTACCTTACCTGGTGCCACTGGCTTCGTGCAGGGTTCACGTGAAAAGCCTCCTTCCCTCCGCACCAGCTCCGTGCTGGATGGAAGGAAGTGCGACAGCTCTGCCCCTTCCTTCCGCAGCACAGCCGGGTACTTTCCAAGGCTGCGCTGGGGGAGAAAGTGTGATGGCTGCACTTTCTGATGTTCTGCATGCAAGGTAACTGTGGGAGGGATGCAGGAGGGACACGCAATCGTGCATCATTTTCAGCAAAGAGCCGAAAATGATATACTGTGCAATTGCCGCGTGATTGCTACAGGAACAATGCGCGACCGTGAAGATGTCATGCAGAGCCATCCTCACGATCCTGCATCACTCCCGTGGCCATTTCGCATGGGAAATGGCATGTGAAAAGGGCCATAGTGAAGCTGGCTGAACTTGGAGTGCACCAACATAGGTTCAACCTACCCCCTGGGCCATGAAAGGTTCTTGGTTTGCTACTCTGGTCCTGAATAAGAATGGAAAGAATATTCAACAATATTTGAAAAATTGTTGAAAACCCCTGATAAGGAGAATCCTTTCTTGACAATAATCTTTGTAGTTCAGGACCAATTCTGAACAAAATTTGCATGTGGTTGCTGTGTATAGAAAATAGCATTTTCTGTGCAGGAAACAGCATTTTCTGCACACAAAAAAAGGTGTTTCCTGGGCAGAAAATAAAGTAATTGAGGATTTATTTTACACAGAATTCACACATTTCATTTGCCTCGAAAACAGCATTTTCTGCACAAGAAACACTTTCTTCTGCACAGAAAAGTTTGTTTTCTGTACAGAAACAACATGTGAATTTTGCACATAATAAATCCACTTTGCACACAGTACAAATTCACATGTGAATTTTGTGCAGAATTAATAATAGGCTCTGAAAACAGTATGGTTTTCAAAGACTTTCTCACAATGGGAAGAAAATTGCTGAAATTACTTTTTTGGGGAATGGGGAAAGAAAATTAGTCTTAAGTCTTAAAGTGGTAGCTTCTACTTCTGTAGAATGTGAAGCCCTTAGAAATGAGAATACTGACTCCTTTTTGGCCCCAGCTTATGGAGTGCAGTCTCTAGTTCAAGTGCAGGCAGCTCTGGTGTATTGAACATAAGGGTCCCTAGTTCAGAAGTGATGCTTGGGGCCACTGCCTTCCTTGTTGGCATCATAAGAATGAAAGAAAAGCCCTGATGAATTAGAACAACAGTCTTATCAGTCCAACATTCTGCACACACAGTTGCCTATGCGAAGTTCATCAGAAGATATGAGCACAATTGCACCTTATACTGTCAAAGTGAAAAAGGCAAAAGCCAGCCAAGAAAAACATGTAGATAAGCAGAGATAGCTATGCACAGCTATGGAAGCATGGCCAGCAGCAGAAAATACTTTAGCAACAAATGCGTTAAGCCAGTAACACTCACCCACTCCACTTGTAATCTTCCAATATGGAGGCTCTTTGTTACAAAATATATACAATATTTACAAAGTCCAGATGGCATTCCAGCATTTCTAGCTTGCTCTTTCCAGCAGAACCTCCAGCAACATGTACAGTTGTTGGCTGCGATTGTGCTACCTTTATACAGACACCTAGCCAATCCTGGCCAACCCTTGTATTGTCTGCACCTGGTGCTCATCAGCATGACTCAGCACAAACTAGCTCGAGTCACATTCCTTTCCACATGTGCACTTAACAATTAAAGCAATTAAAGCAACATGACATTTACACTTCCATCAGAAAGTATTTTTCTTGAGGTTTGGTCCAACCTTTTCTGACATATACATCACACTCGTCAGCAACTGACAGTTTCTTATATGGGAACCTTTTATAATGGATATGTAAAGCCACTTGTGTTGGCAGCTATTATGACATCCTGAGACAGTGAATTCTACAATTTAATAAATGGTTTGTGAATAAGTATTTCTATTTATCATTCTGGAAGCTCCTACCGTTCAAAGGTTCTAACATTATGCAGGAGAAAACTATTTTTCTACCTGTGCATAATTTTTCAAACAACTAGAAGGAGCCCCTTTCCTCATAAGAAAATTACTCCAGCCGCATGAACATGTTGTTTACTGTTTTCTTCAGTGTTTCCACCTCTACAACATCCTTCTTCAAGTATGGCGACCAGAATTGTACTCAGTTTATTCTAAATGTGGTCAACCGTGGATTTTTAAGGACTATATCTTATTGTCAGCTTTCTTTTTAATTCTTTTTCTAATTGTACTCAAAACAGAATTCATTTTTTTAAAGCAGCTGTATCACTGGTCGCTTTCTGGGTCACTAGTGGGCTTCAGGATCAGGACACTTAGTGATCTTGGATCTGTCACATTTGCTAAACCAAACCCTCCTTACAGGAATATTCCAGTTTTCTACACTTGATGAATAATGGTGAGATACAACTATTTTAAATAACATAAGTGCTTCTTTTCAAATATATCTTAGTGAAACATGATGAATCTCATGTCTAAGATTCACCCACTGAGTTCCTCAAATTTACCACTGCAGCCAAATATCACCACTTAATGGTGAAACAATTGTCCTTAGATATTTAAAAATATTTCTACACTGCTTAGATGTATTTAGATCTGTGAATAATAATACTTTTTAAAAAAATCATCCTGAAATACTCATTGCAATAAATATGGAAACTCTTAATACCACAGCTAGTTTCCACATTTTATTTTTGGAACATCTCTCCTCTACCTATTCTGTTGAGAACATTTTCTGGAAGCAATATCAGGAAATACTTATTAATTAGACCTGTTTTACACAAGGCAGTAATTGAAACTCACAAATCTAGGATAAGCTACTGCTAGGAAAGCATGGATTATATAAAATATCACATATCTTGCAGTTCTGTTTGAGCAGTTTATTCTCAGCAGAAAACATCTGAAGAAAAAGAAGTTTTTCACAGTTAAAGATCTCTGTTCTAGAGCCACACTAATTAAGTTATGATCTTCTGGTAAAGTTAGAAACTGTGTATATGAATAATTGCATAATTATGTAATCTTTCTCAGTGGGAGGAAAAAGCACTGCTTACCTTAACAGAAATATTCTAAAATACTATACCTAACTTTAGAGAACTCTACTGGTATGTATGTGCAATTACACTATAAATTTGGGTCATTAATACCAGACTTTCTATTTATCTTTTCTTTCTATTGAGACAGCAATATCCTAAGAGATCTACGGACTTAATAGTAGCCAACACTTAATGCAAATCTGTTTCTTCAACCAAATCACACTGCTATATGTAAGCATGGAAGTTATAACTTTCTAAGGCGGAATCAACTAGGACTGGGGAGATCCAGGATCATTGTCACTCTTAGACGTGAAAGTTACTAGGTGACTTTCAGCCAGTTGCTGTTTCTGAGGCCATTTCCGCACTACACTGTTATAGTGCTATTATCCCACTTTCAACATCCTATGGAATTCCGGGGTTTGCAGTTTAGGGAGGGGCATTTAGAATTCTCAGCCAGAGAGCTCTTTGGCCTCAGTACACTACAAACCTCAGAACTCTACAGGATGTTGAAAGTGAAGAATACCACTATAGTGTGGAAACAGCCATAGATACCTTATTGATAAGGATGCAAAATGTAGTCTTTCCTACTTTTGTTTTGTTGATGCAAAAGCACTGGCAAACATTGTATATGATCCTTACACCTATGTGTACACTGGCAGGAGTCAATGGGACAAGGAAAGTTGACATGGAGACCCATCGTGGAGCCTTTTCAAAATGCCATGTAGGGGAATGACCAAAAACGAGAGCTAAACCTCTAGGCCGACAATCGTGGCATTATTTTTATTCAGTGTTTGTTCTTCTTAGTGATTTCCAAGTTCAGTAATCGATATAACTTCTCAAACTGTATCATTTTCATTGAGTTTTGTTTTACAGCAGCAGCTAAAACAGATTGGACAAAACGGCTCTCCAGTTTTTTCACTTATTTGTCCCTGGTGCTTCTGATTTACCTCTGAAGATGTCCTTGGGCACAAATAAGGTGGCAGCAATATTATTTTCCTCTGCCTAGTAGAACCAAGAACAAGAATTCCTTAGAGGATAAGGTGTTCTTATCCCAGCGATAGCTTTAGGCATTCAGGAAGTTTACTGGAGAATTTTCCAAAGATACTGAATTAACCAGCAGACCTCAGCTTCAGCAGCCCCATTAGACATATCCATTTCCCTTCCTTGTTGGCTAAGCCAGGGAGTTACATCTAGCTGACATTTCTCCTATATATTGCAGAAAGGTCTGTGACCCAAATCTCCTATTACATCTCAGAAACAAGGGGAAAATACCATTTAGAACCTAAAGATGAAAAGAATCACACATGTATCATTGTGAATGAACAGGCAAATGAAGCTGAAATTGAAGATAGACTTCACAGCTAATAAGTTCCATTCAGTATAATGAGACTTATTTACAAGTGAGCATATGCAGGATGGATGCCACCACAAAATTAACTGTATGCAGCCCTTAAATGCTTGAGTAAATTGTGCTTCTTGTCCTCCTCTTCCATTACTGGCAAACAAAAACGGTTAATACACTTAGGCCATTTCCGCACTACACTGTTATACTATTATTATTTCACTTTTAACATCCTGTGGAATTCTGGGGTTTGCTGTTTACTGAGGCCAAAGAGCTCTCTGGCTGAGAATTCTAAATGCCCCTCCCTAAACTGCAAACCCCAGAATTCCATAGGATGTTGGAAGTGGAATAATAGCACTATAACATGCTGTGCTAAAATGGCCTTATGTAACAACAACTGCAAAAAGAGCTGGTTCAGAGCCTCAAAGACAGAATGTAAGATCAAAGAGCTCCTCAAATAATTTGCCTCACTGTAGATGTATATCATCCTCTAATGACACAACCATGACTGGGGACCAGGGTACTTGCTAGATTGGCTCTTGTCACATCAATCTACACATGCACTGAGGTTGCTTCCACAGGCCTTCACATCCCATACATATGTCAGATGCTACTAGCAAAAGGTCCATAGAGTAACAGCAGGGGATGGGATGACAAAATGATGGCACTGTTCCTGACTAAGAATTCTGCTCTCCCTATGAAATCTTCCTTCAGTTCTCATAGTTCTAGCACTGCAGAAAATGAGACATTGAAAATTGTTCATACCTAGAAATCTTACATTTGATGTGTTCACATTCCACAGTCATGTTGCCTGACCCTTTTCTCTGGACACCTAAACTATATGACTGAATGTTCAAATTAAGTTTTAAGTTAAGGCAATAACAGAAATTTGGGACCTGAATGAAAATTTGATATGGGGTTCAGGGAGACTCTCTTATTTGGGAGGAGGCAATGCCCTTATTTTGCCCACCCCCCTGTAGCTACATGTCTGGATAACAGTACCCTCATTATGGAACACTCTTCTCAGAGAGGCCTCCTTACCACTCATTATGGTATATTTCCAGTACCAATAGCAGAATTTTTCTTCTTCTCAGGTGATAATTTTTTTAAAAGGCTTCCATTATGTTGTTTTTTCTAATGTATTTTATATTTACTGAACCCAGTGTTTGTTGTCTATTGTGTGTGTTTGTGTGCCTTCAAGTTGCCTGTCGATATATGGTGACCCCATGAATTTGACGGGGTTTTCTTAGGCAAAGAATACTTAGAGGTGGTTTTGCCAGATCCTTCTTCTGAGATATAGCCTATAGCACCTGGTATTCATCTCCTCTCTATTATAGTGTATTTTATTCTAACATATTTTATAAGCTATCATCATATAAGTTTAACTAATATTAGGTTATGACAAAATACATTGTTGCACTGTATTTTACTAATGTGTAGTGCTTGAGATTCTACATATCAGAGGTGGGCCAAGTGTGGCTCTGGGGCTGCATGCAGGTTAATAGCCCTCTCCCAAGGGTGCCTTTTCAGCCCTTTAACCTACCAGACTCTGTGGACTGCTCCACAGGAACACTCTACAAAAGTTTTTGAAACTTGTAAGTCATCTTCTGTTCACTTTTTTTTTTTTTAACTAGGGGGCATTTTGGATTGTCTTGATGCTCCCCTGAGGGTCCCTGGTGCTGAAAAATAGCTTCAGACTTACTGGATTTGTCCACTCTACATATGATGATCCAGCTGTTACCTTGAGATGGCTTTTTGAGGAGTGACCTCAAGGTGCCAACTATGTTTTATGGATCTGGTGTTCTTTACAAGATGCAGTCCTCTGCCAGGGGTCTTCCTGGGCAACACTGCTCAGTGGGATGTGATCTTCCTATCACAGTCTGGACACTCCATGTATTCCTTTCCCTAGTTCTTTTGTTCAGTTCAAATGTGGTTAGGTTGATAGCTATTGATTTCCTACACCCTACAATCCAGTTTGCTTCTGAGTCCTATCTCCTTTTTCAGTATCTGACTGTCTCTCTCATCCTCACTACTTTTACTGTCTCCTGGCTCTCTTCAGGCTGCTCTCTATGGCCAATTCTGAGAAATTTTCCTCAAAGTTTTAGTTGGGATGGAGAATGTGTGTCCCCCTAAATGGTGTAGCACTCAATTCCCATCATCTCTCACCATTTGTATGTTAGCTAGAGTTGATGAAAACTGTAGCCCAACAACATCTGGAGGACCGCACAGTCTCCATCTCTGCCTTGCAGGTTGTTGTAAAGATAATTTAGACAGCAATGCTAAGCATTATTGTCAGTCATGCCACTAAAAGGGATAAACAGGGAACATCCTTCAACAGGTGCTACCAAACTCTAGTTTAAGCAACGATAGAAGTTTAAGTGGTGTACAAGTTGTATAAGCCTGTATAATGTCCAACTCAAGACAAATGAACGGATCTTAGAGCAAATTAAGCCTGATCTCTTACTAGAAACCAAGATGACTAAACTGAGGCTTTCATACTTAGGATGTATCATGAGCAATATGACTCACTGAAAAAGACAATAATGCTGGGAAAAGAGGAAAGCAGTAAGAAAAGAGGGAGATTTCATTACAAATGGATTGATTCAATCAAGGAAGCCATGGCTCTGAGTCTGCAAGAGCTGAGCATGGCAACTGATGTCTGGGGATCTTGGAAATCTCTCATTCATAGGGTCACTACACCTTGAAGTCAATTTGACAGTAAATAACAACAACAACAAGAAATATCCAGCTCACTGATTGAATTCTGGCTAAATGTTTTATCTCCAAAAGTTTCCAGTGAGTCAGTCATTGGCTTTTATTTCAAGTTTCTGTTTATGCATGTGCCATGTTCTGTGCAGGGTCTTCTTGAATCTGTTCCAGTACGGCAGCTCCCCTGATCATGCTAAATTCGTGCTGCTTGCCCAACCCTACCAAGCAAGGAAACAACATGACTGGCTGTGCAAGCAGGTACAGGATGCATGCTCCTCTAGATCAAAAAGCCAGACATACCACTGTCCTATCTCCGAATAAAAAAAGATATAGAGCAGAAAGAAATGTCTCCAAAATTAGAGTACTTAGATGATAAGCAAATGGAAAATGCAATACTTAGATAACAAGCTAGTTTCTACAGCATGTGCATCACTGCAGTATCATATCCAGTCACATGCAATTAATTGCTAGCTTAATTTATTTTCAGGTTAATAAAATGCTGACTGTTCCGGGTTTCTTCTCCCACCTTCTCTTCACATCAAGTTATGCTGACTGAAGAGGGGAAAATGATTAAAATAGGGAAGATGTGATATTGTGTGACTCCATGTTAAGAAACAAGTTTTATTATCCCTTTCCTTTCTTGCCAATAACAGGAAGCTGCAAATTACACCTCCATATGGATTATTATTACGCTGTCATGATGGAAAATAGATGGCATATCATTTGTTCTGGACACTGTTATTAGGAAATTTTGGTGCTGGTCTTAATCACCATTTAATTAGGGAGCAAGGCCTCAAGGCTGTGGAACTAAAACTCATTATCTAGATTTTTCTCTAGGTCTCACTTCTCTCTCTCTCTCTCTATATATATGATATTAAGCATTTTTCTCTACCGTTGATATACTCAGGTATGTGGGCTGTCCACAAGTGAAACTGAGGAGACACCTTACTGCGAATCTCCTAGCCTGCTTTTCATGTTCAGCCTAGCTTCTCTCTGACATACCAGTTTACATTCATACATGAAATTCCACAAATTAATATCTGCAGCTTTCAAACTGCAAGCAGAATAATACACAGAATGCTTTGCTACCACATGGACAAAGTGACACTATGTCATAGTTCAAGAAAGCTACTTTAAAAATTACACCTACCAAAATTCCACTTCCAGCATGATGGCTGGGAAATTCTGGGGGCTGTAGTCTTGAAATGGTACAACTCTCTGCTAAATGTATCGTCAGAAAGGATGCCAGGCTTTGTTTTCTGATTTTGTAATATGGGTCAACCTGCAATTTTCCCTGGAACTGCAGCATCTGGGGAGTGCTGCTTCAGCTCTTCTCAATCTTTAGCTGTTTGCTCAGTGAAAATCCACCCGGCACTGTTGCTAAGGCAGGAGGGAGGGGGAAGCAGCCACTGGGCACCCTAGGAGAATGAGAGCAATTTACAGTGGGGAAAATTTCACTAGGACTACAAGTAAGGAGGGACAAGTTAAGACCCTCCCATCCCAAAATGCTACAGCTTTTATAAAAATGGGGGGAGGGGGAATATGTTTTATTAAATAAAAAGAAACGCAGATGTGTTTCCTAATGATGCATTTAGCATGATGTGTAGTTTGGCTGTCAGACTGCCAAATGTATAAACAGGCTATGAAAGCTTGCCATATGTCCTGTAGATGCCTGTCCAGCTGTGCCAGCCACAACCATTCAGAGGGCAGATGCAGGCACAACATATTATTTTGCAAACACACATAATGTGTGCCACAATTTCACCTGCTCTGACAATATGAGGACAGAGTGTAGAGTTGCGCCTTTAGTTAACAACAACCCAGCATAACTGCACTCTTCTTAGCTGCAGTGAAAAGCCCAAAACTGCATTTTGCTTTGATTGTTAATGAGGGGAAGGAAAAAAGGGGATAGAACGAAGTGGCACAGCACAGTGACCTGTCACCTTGAACAATCTGGTCTCAAATTATAACTTGGGACACAATGAAAATGAAGTTGGCAGTTCCATTCCATTCCTCATTTGCAGATTTCACAGAATCGTGATAAGGTTTAATGGGAATGGGAGGCTGCACTTGAGAGAAAATCAGGTTGGAAATTGGAAAAACAGTGCAGGAATCAGAAAGGAGCTCTGAAGATGCAGCCTAGGCAAACAGAGTATTTTTTTTTCTGTGTCAAGCCCCTGTTCTTTTTCCTCATTCTGTTGAAAAATGTGTTCACTTGCAGAAGTATGGACTTACAAATAAAAACAAAAGCAGGGGGCTCACATGGATTGCCTAAGCATCCTAGGAACACAAAGCCTCCATAACCATGATCTCCATCAAAAAAATGTTTTTTTAGATGTTTTGGGAAATCTTAGGGCTTGATTCAATGCTATGCTCTTGGCAGTGCCGAGACTTTCTTCCCCTGCATTCGCCTCAACCTGAGGTGTGGAAAACCTGCTCCGTATGTTTTCTATGACTTCTGGTAAAGTTTCAGGGCACATGGAAGGATGCAGGAGTAAGGAGAAGGGCAGTTCCTACTGGTTCTACTGGTAGAAAAACACCACTAGATTCTGTAGCATTTGGGCTTTGCATATCGGGAAAAAAAAGCCCTCATGCCCTGGCAAAGGTAACACAGGAGATAATGTGAAAGAGCATTTCTTCTTGGTCTGAAAGAAACATTGGCCAATGCATCTGCCTTTTGGGCCCCTACCACCATCACGGGACCCTGATGGACTCTCAGCATTGGTAGTGGGTGGAAGGAGAAGCAACAGCATCCCAAGTGCTCTGAGTAGTGCTTCATGATTCTAAAACTTATTTACACTTCCTACTGTGCTCCTCAGGTAGCTTGAAACATCCATTGTGGACATTAGAATGCCAGCTAGGTTAACCCTCCTCCCTGAACAGTTTGGGGCGTTTAATCATACTATTTTTTCAAGGAGAAGAGGACAAGAGCAGGCATTAGTGGGAGGAATGGGAGCACAGAGACACGTTGCTGCCCAAGGATGCTGGGTTATGATGTAGCCAAATGGGGGTGCGCATAGGACAGCAATTAGGCTTGGACTTCAAACTCAAAGAGGAGCTCCTACTGTCAGATTTAGAGAAGTTTCATAACTATTGGACCAAGCAAAACACTACAACCATTCAGTTACCAGGCAGGAGCCTTTGAACAGCTATGCATGAAAGCTATATTCTTCTTCAGCAGAGCATCTGTGCAGAAAATGGCTAAAAGGGTAATAGTTACTTTTTTAAAAATGAAAGTGCCTCATTCCTTTTTTGTTTCTTGTTTTCCTATGTTGTCATTTTTTTATATTGAGGGGTTTCAAATGCTTGTATCTCCAAGAGTGCCTGGGTTCTGATGTGAATGAGCTCTGTTTGATACCCTTGGAGAGGTATTGCCAGAGCTGATGGCTTTAGGCTAGATTGAGAAGGAACCTAAGCTAAGATCAGGCGGCTTCTTCACATGGGGGTTCTTCAATAATACAATCAATAATGAACAGGGTTGCACAAAGGTAGCAGAGGATTTGCAGGGAAGGCTTTGGTTCACATGCAATCCATATTGTACTTTTGCCAGGCCAGCTGAGCTTTATTTTCATTTTCTGTAATACTAGAATGCACTTTGGTAACATATCCAACTTACTGTAGAAGACTGGTGATGATGAAGAAATTGTTGCCATTGATCTTGTCACTGGAGAACCAGTGGTTTACAAAGAATTCCTGGGGTTCACTGAAACAGTTAGAAAACACTGCCATGTGCCTTGGCCAGCAAGCAGGCTCTTCAGGCTACAGAGAGGGGTGGAAAAGGGCAGTGGCTCAAAGGTGGCCACTCGTCATGCTGGTGGGGTGAGGGTTCTGGGATTTTTATGCCAAGATTCCACATATGTGTAACTAAGTAATATCTAACGGCCTGACACCTCCATAGTTCACCATAAACAGCCAGCAGCCAGGCTGGGGTGGAGGAGGTCTGTTCAGCTTCTGATCAGCAGCCAGGAGAATAATGTCCCACCAGCGAGTGAGGCCGTGACAAGGATTTGAGACAGGTGCCTTGCTTCTGACTGCTGTTTGGAGGTATTAGAAATGTCATTTTCCTTGTACATTCATCACAAGTTGAACAGACCTCCTACCCTCAATCCTGCTGCTGGCTGTTAAGGTAGAGGTGGGTAGCATTTATGCACGTTTACAGTAAGACTACGTTGTCTTATTGAATACAGAGCAATTATGGATCTGTAACTACACTACAAATCCATCAACGAAACATCTTCTTTCAAGTTGTTTCTTTTTTTAAAAAAATCTTTTCTTTCTTCTTAAATTAGACCTTATGCTTTTACAGGGGGTGTTCTGTCTGTCACCATGAAGTGCAAGAAGAGACACTGAAAAGCATGTATTGTGAATCAACAGAAAAAGGAGATTGGTTTGCACATGCTTACTGATGGTCTAAATTCCTTCTTTAAAATAGCCCAACGCATTTCGGCTTGTACAGAAACTGACTGGCCTTCTACAGGCGCTACATTAAAAATAAACACAAATACCCATATTAACTTAAAATCTTTTACAAAAGGACAACACATAAATAAAAATATGGTTGTAAATGACCATAGTAATATGTACCAGTTTAGTGTTAGATTATATACATACCATTAATTAAATCGACAGCAGAAACTTCTGGAGTTGCAAATATGCTTTCTCCATTAGCTGGACTAATAAGCAATAAAAGAAGACAGTCTCATTTTTAAAGTTATTATTTATACATTTTGACAGATGGTCAGAAATAAGTGAGCACCCTGAAAATGTGGTATGACCAGTTTCAAGGACACGAGATGCAATCTGTTACCATACTTGTTTGTTTTTTATGTGTGGGGTGAAGTGGCTTTGTCTTAATTAAATGAGATCCAGGTCTTCGTTGAGACCTCCTGGTATCAAACTTTAAAACCCATTCCACTCTTTCTCATCAGAACTTTTTTATCATTGTTAACTATCTTTTCCAGCATCCCAAACCTGAGATCTGATGCAGGTGTTGTAGTTCCTCAAAATGACTGACCAAAGGAACACCGATTCTTCTATTTCTCAAACTTGAAAGATGTCCCCCTACTCATTTTTTAAACAGTCTTGATGTCCTCCCCATATACACATTTTTGACACTTGCACTGAATGGCATGTATTACAAAATTACTATTGCCAGTGTTAAAGTGGGTCAACACATTGATCATCATAAATTAAGTCATTTTGGGCATGTGTTTGGAATATGCAATGACCACATGGGTGGTGTTCTGTGGGACTAGCTACATCCATTATTGTATTCTTTGATGTTTGGTTGTTGCTGCTGCTGCTGTTGTGTGCCTTTGTTTCCAACTTACAGCAACCTTAACACAAATCTATGATAGGGTTTGTTCAGACTACCTGAAAGCAGTATTTACTACTGGTGTTTCTTGTTCTTTTAAAGAAGATCTGTTGCTCTTCCTTACACCCTGGGATATTTTTTATTATAAACCAATGTTTGTTGATGAACCTCCTGTATATCTTTTTGTAATGTGATTGATTGTAGGACAGCAGTGGAGACGGTTGGTCTGTGCTGTTTTTTTTAACAATTCTAAATGGGATCTACCAATTGCCTTAACAAATCCCTGGGATATCCCATATTGTGGAGATCCTCTTTCAATAAGTTGTTTGGAAAACATGTAGGACTCATTTTTGTATTCTTTCTGACTGAAACAGTTCTGTTTTAACCTGAGGAATTGCCCATAGGGAAGGCTTCGTCTCACTGCTCTGGGATGTAAACTATCAACTCTGAGACAGGAATTTACATCAGTAAGCTTTCTATACAGGGAGGTAAAGATGGCCCCCTTCTTTTTTAACAGTCAGAACAACAACAACAAAAAATGAATTTCTTGCTAAAATGAAAGTCGCTAAAATGAAAGTCAAACAGTATATTTAAGTTGATTGAACTGACTGTATTGTGAAATTGTCTGAGATCTATTTCCTTACCTCTTCAAATAAAGAAAACATCATCCAAGAATCTAGCCCAAAATAACAGCTTATCATTACGTTCCCCATTGGGACATGTGATTTCTTTTTCAAAAATCTTCATATATAAATTGGCAACTTCAGGAGCCATGAGACATCCCATGGTCACTCCCTTAATCTGCCAGTAAAATTTATTATCAAACATAAAAGAATTGTTTGGTAAGGCTGCTTCTGCCAGGGAGAGTAAGAAATGAGAAGGAAGATGTTTTTCTTCTTCTCTCTCCAAGGAAGATTGTATGATTGCCAGAGGTTCCTCCAGATTATATTGGTGTAGAACGACCCCACATCCATGGTGCCTAATTAATCTCCATTCTCCAGCCTTAGAGGTGTTATTTTATTTCTAAAATCTGTGGAGTCCTGTACATAGGATGGAATTAAGGGTATGAAGTGTTTTTCAAAAATGATCTACAAATTGTGTCAGTGGTTCAAAAGCTGGGCCACAACCTGACACAATTGGGCGAGTATATTTTGGGAAGCATATAAAAAGTGGTGTTCTGGAGTAGATTTTAATAAAACATTTTCCTGTTATATAATCCAAACTCATACCCTCCTTCACTATGATCTTAATAACTCAAGTAATGGCCTCTAGATGATTGTTATTATAGGGTGTAAGCTGATACATCTGCAAGCTGGTGAAGTACTTCTTTTTTACAGTTTCACTGTAATGGCCCCCTCACTACAATGGCCTCTCCTTTAGCTGTTCCCTTAATGATAAGGGAGGGGTCTTCAGCCAGCTCCCAGAGGGCTTGTCTTTAACTCTGATTCATATTATTTCATGGTTGCAAAGAAGTATTTTCTAGCCTTTGCAGCTCTTCAGAGACGAGCCTCTCAAAAACTGCAATGGGTGGATCCGCTGGGGGGGGGCATTCAGGGCTTCTAAAACTTTCACTAGTGTGTGATGTCATCTGTGTGTTCTCGTCAAAGTACTGCCATAATTTAATGCTTCAGAAGAATTTGTAACAAATCCAATCTGACTTGTACTGGATCATATCCAGGAGTAAGAACAAAAGACAAACCTTTACTTAATACCTTGATGTTTTATCTAAGCAAGTGTCTTTTTTGACAAATTTACAACTATCTATAATAATATTTTTATATATGTATTGTCCTTTTGTAAAATATTTTAAGTTAATACGTGGATTTTTGTTTAATTTTTGTTTAATTTTAATGTAGCCCCTGAAAAAGTCCAATCAGTTTAGGTACAGGCTGAAATGCACTGGACTTTTTTACAGAATAAATTTAGATCATCAATAAGCACATGGACCCCAGTTTCCTTTTTTCTGCTGTTATCATGCAGTGCCACACACATGGTTGGCATGAAAGAAAGAATAACTTCTTACTCCAGTGCATCTAGAGAAGAAATGAGAGAGAAAAGGAAGTTGGGGAGGTTGGTGCAGGACGAAAAGGAGAAGATAAGAGCTGGACTCTTCTCCTTCTCTGGAAATCTTATCTATCAATGAAATGCCACAACCATTAAAATTCATTTCTGTCTGTCTGTCTGTCTTTCTTTCTTTCTTTCTTTCTTTCTTTCTTTCTTTCTTTCTTTCCTTCTTTCTTGGCATTCACTACTACCTCTGTATGGAAAATAATCATCACAGAACTATTATTGTGGCTTAAATCCTGTATCTACCTATTTGAAAGTAACCCCACTAAACTCAATGAGACTTACCATTGAGTAGGCTTATGCAGGATTTCTCTGTGTATATATTTTATTGTTACAGAAGCTCACACTGATATTTCCCACCACATCTATGAAACATGAATCCTCCAGGAAAATCCATTTTGCAGCACAGAAGCTGTACGGACAGCCCTGCATACTGATGGAAGTCTAATTGTTCTCCCAGACTAGATGTTAATTCTAGATATAAAACACGGTAACCTGTTTGCAAAATAAAGTTAAATAAATAAAATATATGTAAATAAGGGAATCCTCCCCGCCCAAGATGTAATGGTTATTGTGACAGAATAACTTGTTTGCAAAATTAAATTAAATTAATAAAATATATGCAAATAAGGGAAAAAACCTCTAAAGATGTGATGTTAATTGCATCACAGTAACATGTTTGCTAAATAAAATGAAATAAATGCTATATATGTACATAGGAAAAAAGGTAGAAAGCCTGTAAGCACCAATACCGGGCTAACATACGGCTTGCAGGAATCCTTACCAAAGCAGGAGGGAAACATTTTTAAAATGAAACAGTGAGGAATATAAACATTTGTACTGCTATTGAATGAGAAACTGAACATGCTGCTTGATTCACAGGACAATAGCAGAAAGCCATGCAGCACACTTTGGCAGAAGCACACACAACACTACAGCGCATGTCCTAGCAGGAGCCATGTTGCCACTTACATTAGTCAGTTTCAGACTACCTTTGCTTGTTTTAAGCATTCCCATCATCTGCACAAGAGGGAAAAACAGAAGATAAAGAGATGAAAAAGACAGACTCAACGATTCTCATTGTTGTCAATCAATCAATATACTCTATAGACAGATTTTTTTTTGAAAGTCAGTTTCCAGGACACGGTTCCACTTTAGCGTCCCACCAAGGACCAAGAGAGAAGCAAAGTACACAGTTGCGGTAAAGATTCCATGCCTGTCCCACTTCAGTGCACTTTCCACATGTCAGCCATTTGTGTGTAGGGTTTTCACATCAGTGTGCATTGCTGCATGCCAGCATATGTGCTACGTTCATTTACACTTTACAAGGTCATCTGAGAAACTCTTTATATTGAAAGCCCTTTACTTGTAGTTCCCTTCATGTTACAAGAGCCAGAACCAGATGGAGATGCATGGAACAATGGCTGATTTAACTCCCGGTGGCTGCCATTAAATAGTCTTTGGAAAAAGGAACCTGGTACATAGCTGAGATGAGGCTTCAAAAACAGCAGGTTACCAAAGAGACCTTGGCTTGTGCCTGATCCCAGTGGTGTCTGAATGGCCAAATGTACTGACCCAAGCTTTTTAAAAGATGCTACAGGGAGCTGGTGAGGCAGGCTTATCTGCTCTTCCCTTTTCCCTCTGTTTTGCAGTTCAGACATGCTCAGTAAGGGATTCTGGGGGAAGCCGCTGTTTACTTGTTGTAGGCAGTCACACTTGGCTATGGTAGGATTGGCTAGAGTAGGTCTTATTCTTTCTAGACAAAGAACAAGGAAGAAAAGCGGGAAGAAGGGCTGGATGCAAAAAGATTTTGCAAAAAGCAGCTTCTTTGTCAGAGGCTTTGTTAATTGAGGTATGTCTTTTCTCCTTTACTGTTCTTTACTTTTCTCACATAGGGCCTTTTCACACTATGCTGTTATAGTGCTATTATTCCACTTTCAACATCCTGTGGAATTCTGGGCTTTGTAGTTTCCTGAGGCCAAAGAGCTCTCTGGCTGAGAATTCTAAATATCCCCCCCCGCCCTAAACAACAAACTCCAGGATTCCAGGGAATTTTGGATGTGGAATAATAGCACTATAACACCGTAGTCCAGAAAGGCCCATAGAAAATTCTGGCTGACACTTGCTGTTTGTTTGTTTGTTTGTTTGTTTTTTGAGAGGTAGGTGAGTAAACAGTCCCACACTTGGGAACAATACTTGAGTATGATAAAAACCATGTACCAGAAACCAAAAACCAGAAAGGAAGTGGCCACCACCATCTATACTTTTTCAGAGCTTGAAAAGCACCCAGCTATAGTCCAGAAAAATATATTTTCCAAGTTCTGTTCCAGTGCTCATCCTAATGATGAGATTTTCACTAATAGGATACAGAGTACAGAAAAGAGATTGAAATATACTACTCGGATATATCATTACCCACTCCTGAAATGTGGCTTTTGAAAACTGATAAAAAAGTGAGGATAACAAATTATGAGCAAATGTTTTTCCCAGGAGCAAGAAGAGGGGACAGGGGACCAACAGACTGAAGCAAGCAAAAGACAAGAGATGGTTGTATAATAGTCTCCATGAAGTAAAAACAAGGTTCCAAAGAACACTTCCTCAAGCATTTTAAATGCTATGTCAGGACGAGTAGCAGCGTAGCACAGGTTTTGAAGACACACACACACACACATACACACACACACACACACACACACATAAAGGAACACTGCACAAGTCAAGGCTAATTATTTTGATCAAAGTTTTTCTTTCAAAAAAAAATCTAAGATAGGATAGTATTCCCATAAGCATAGCCTAACTTATATACACTTTTCTGTGTGGAACCACAGTAAGTACATGGGATGATTTTCAGTCTTATTTGTACCTCCTCAATGTTACACCTGCTGTTCTAAGGCCCTTTCTCTAAAAAACTGAGAATCACATATGCATTTATGGGCAACTCACAGTCACCATCAACAATTAACAACTCAGTGCACTTTATCTTGATCAGCATCCTAGTAACGTGGATTTATGGCCATTCTCAGTTTTTACAGTGCACTCAATTTAAAATATCTGGGCAAAAGGAAGAGCTTGGAAAATACTTTATGGACTATAACTTTTTTGATCCCACTGCCATACTGGCTGCAGGATTCTAGGAGTTGAAATATGAGAACCTATTTACGCAGCACGTCCAGAGGGTGAAAGTGGCTCCTTTCCCCCTAGGTACAGACTGGCAACTAGACAGTAGAGTGGTGCCTTCCGTGGCCAATCTGTGACCATTTTGGTTAGTTGTGCCCAGAACCATTGTTTATGGAGCATTGTTTATGGGGGTACTATACTTCTCCTTGTGCAACACCCAAATAAGTAGCTACAATGAAACAACCCCAGATTACACCAATGATTACAACCCCAGATTACACTAGGAGAATTCCAGGGGAGGTCCGAAAAGCTAACTTTATAAAATGGAAAGCAATACCTTTTAATCTCACACCCTACAACATGGCTAAGGATTGATTTTTGGCAGTGCTTCATTCATCTCCAGGTACTACAGGCCAGGTGATTTATCTCGTGTAACGTTCTTGTGAGTTTTGTAAAGATAAGACTTGGGACTTGCTCAAGTGAATTTCATAGTGTAGGGAGATTTGAACTCAGGTTTCCCAGTTTGAAGTCTATTATTCTCCATGAAGAGTGACCAATTCTTAGCTCTCCAGATCTTCCTAGACTATACTTCCATCATCCCATATTGCTGGTTAGGCTGGCTGAGAGATTATGGGCTCAGTTGTCCAACAAACAACAGGAAACCTGCACAGTCCCCACTGCTGTGCTCCACCATACTGGCCATGGTAATCAACAAAGTTGTCCAACATGTTTTACTTCGAGGATGGGCAACCATGCAGGGTCCAGTTTTCACCTCACTAAGCTGCACTATGGCAATGCAGTGCTCCTGAAGTTACGTCTCATCACTTTTGAGTTGTCATTTGCCGCTGTAAAAGAGGGTTGGGGGTTTCTTAGGAAAGGAAGCCAAGCCATCACATCTGTACACTGATTTGGATGGTTTGGGGGCAGGAAATAGCTTGAAATTGTCCCTCAAAAGAAACAAAATGGAGGGACTTTGGGAACCCATTCAAGTGAGTTTAGGGGCTGCCTGCAGCCCATGCATTGTAATTTAACCATTACTGGCTATATTATCTCAGATAAAGTTTTTTGAATTTCTGTATTTCCTTGACATGAAAACATGCTTCTATAATGTTTAAAATAAATACATGTGCATCATACATATACCGGTGAAAGGGCATCCATGATTTATTTTTTGTTCCCGGAATGTTTTCAACAATTTTAAAGATGTTTGGGAATGCAAACCATGTGTAACAAGTGATTCTACAAAGCAGATTATTAACACTCTTGCTGGTTAAGTCAATCAATAAATTGCTTCTCTTAAACATTCATGGTAGGTGATAAGAAAAACATAAACTTTATTTTTAGTGTATAACTTAATTTCCATAATTCCTGGAAGCTTTGATTGAATATCTAGTGTACCTCAAAGACTTCCTTAAAATATTTATTGGCTCACTCCCAATGCATACATTATTCAAGCAATAAAACAGGGAACTATCATTTTTAAGGAGACCTTGGAGAGTCATTGAGAAATAAAGCAACTGACACTTCTATAAAGAAAAGAAATCAAGAGATGCCACTAACCAAAATTAGATTTCCAGAAGTTTATTGCTAGATTATCACCCCTGTCTGTTAATATATGCTAGTATCTCCTGGCTTGCATATTATGTCAACCAATAAGGTTCTATGAATAGATAAGGCTCTTAGCTAAATGTCAATGACAAATATTGTTGATAATGTCGCAGTACACCAAGGACAGTTGATAGTGATGTATCTTTCAGAATTTTGATCTTTCTGCTAGTAAAGCAGAAGTTTAACATGGTGCATTGTTATTGTTATTATTAAAATATTTATACCTCACCCTATATCAAAGATTCAGGGTGACTTACAAATAGCATTAAAACTAATTGAACAGTTTAAAACAATAATTAAATAAGCTAAAAACAGATTAAATGACAATAAGTTAAAAACAGATTTAAAAGACTTAAAGGTTTTAAAATTATATTCAACCATATTTGGGATGAACTAATGAGGCCCAAACTTGGCATCTAAATGACATGAGTACTGGTGCCAGTCAGGCCTCCATGGGGAAGGCATTCCACACAGTCGGAAGGTCCCCTCCCATGTCCCAACACAATGTATTGAGCTCACTGGTGGGACACGGAGGAGCCCTCCCTAACTTACCTTAATCTTTGGGCAGACACATATGGAGAGTAGTGATCTCTCAAGTAGTGGAGTCCCAAGCCTTTTAAGGTTTTAAATGTCATCACAAGCATGTTAAATTCAGACTGGAAATGTATTGGAAGCCAGTGCAATTGTTTTAACACTGGTGCTGTCTATATGATATTCTAGTTGAACATTAGCTGCAACTTCTAAATCTTCCTCAATGGCAGCCCGACACAGAGTGAATTAGCCTAATCAGGAGGTTACACGTGCATGGATTACTGTCGCTAGACTATCTCTGTCCAGAAAAGGCTGTAGCTAGTGATGGGAGATGGATTTTACAGCACCTAGCACAAAATCCTTCTCAGTAACCGCTGCGCTCTGAGCAAAACGTGTCTCAGAGGCAAGCAATAAACACACTGCAGAGTATCAGAATAGCAACAAGCATGAGCAGCTGCAGAGTGTAGCACACAGCATCAGCACTGACCCCACTCTACCCACTGATTGGTAACTCTAGCACAAAGAGTTGTCATCCAAAAAATACCTGGAGGCTTTTATTCTTCAAGTTCCAATATATACACATCTGTACAAGCAGCATACGCAGATCCTCAGCATCACATCAAGCAGAGGTTTGCTCAGACAGAGTTTCAGTGTCAGAGAGTCAGAGAGAGAACCTATCTGAGCTCACCTCTTTTATACGCACCAGCTGATAGCTCATCAGCTAGGGACAATGGCTCATGCAACCTCTTGCCATGATTTTACATCACCATGACTCAGCCTTACTGTCCCCTTGCGATTACATCATGACTTGCCAACTCATTCCCCAGGTGTATCCCCGCATGCTCACCAAAAGTATTTTTAACTGGGGCAAATGTCACAGCAATTCTATCTAACAACTAGTGCATCAGTTGAAGCTGGCCTCAAGCACTCCAAGCCACATAGTCCATTTGGGTCTCCAGTAGAAGGGGAAGATCTAGTACCACTTCCAAGTTACGCATTTGCTCCTTAAGAGGGAGTGCAAACTCATTCAAGACAGGTTATCTACCCAGTTCCCAGACCTGAGAACCACGAATATACAGAGTTCCTCTATTATTGGGATTGAGCTTCCATTTATGGGCCCTCAGCCCGCCCACTACAGCATTCAGGTCCAGCACCTGCACAGTCCCAGCTGACTCTGATGACAGGAAGAAATAGAGCTAAGTGTCATTAGCATACTGAAGACGCCCCACTCCAAAACCCCTTATGACTTCCCCAGCAGCTTCATGTAGATACTGAACAGGATGTAGAATAAAATGGGAACCCTTGGGGCCTCCTGCAGTTTGATAGCCTTAAGGTTGAACAGGATTGCCCCAAAGCTACCCTCTGGAACCAGCCATCTAGAACTACTGTAAAACAGTTCCTCCTACTCCCATGTCAGATACAATTATGTCAGAAACAAAGACTTCCAGGTTAGAAGTTTGCCCTGTTGTCATTGCATCTCCTCAGGTATCCACAGGGGCACCACACTTCCTCAGATACTTAGTTTTCACCTCCCTTCAGTATAGCTTTCCTTATTTCCTTATTTGCCTTTAAAACGGTTTGTTTTGGCTTTCTCTGCTAATGAAGCATGAGGATTGGGGAGCGGGGAGGTTCTCAATGTAACTTTGTTTATATTGCTTAAAAAGTTAATATAAATTCAACATACGTTGTTTGGTTAATACCTGCTAAAAGTTTTAACTCTGTATAAATTATTCTATTCCAAAACACATCTTGTTAACACTTTCATCTTTCACATTAATACTTTTATCACAGGGAAATCACATAACAAGCTGGTATTTGTTTATATTACTCTGTAACACACTTTATGTTTGTATCCTATATAAAACTTGTTTTGATCCCTTTTTTAACAGAAGTCCTGAGATTAACAGCGGAAACAAGAAGTACAGTTCTGCACCATCTGCATGCTGTAACACCACAATCCAAATCTTTCCTTGCAGCTTCATGAAGATGTTATTGAGCATTATCATGTATAACTGGTTGTTTTGCTTTTATTGCTGTTGCTATAATGTACCAATATCAAGTTACAGAACATTCTTTCCTAACCTTGCGCTTCCAGAAGTTTTGGATGAAAACTTGCAGAATTCCGGACTATTGGCCATACTGAATGGAATGGAATGGACTAATGGAAATTGGAGTCCTAACCATCTGGATGAGAACAAGTTGGGGAAGACCTATATAAAGGACAGATATTAACAGCAATGCTCTGCCTGGATGATCTGAGCTAACATCCTGGACTGGGAGATGTATCATAAAGTTCTGCACAGATAGAAATTTGACACATCTCCCCTCTCGTCCCCTAACCACATTTAGCACTCCCTCCCCTGCCATTTACTGGCTGGTGGAGAGTGGAGGGGCAGGAGAAAAGCATCTAGCTATGATCATATAGCTGGATGCACAGAAATGAGGCATCTTTTAGGGTCTCCATCATTGATCAGCAAACTGTCCTGGCAGGGACCGCAGCCGCTAAAAAGTGGAGTTGGGAGGAAGTTTGATCCTTGCATGATGTAGGTAAAGAATTCTGACTTCTGCGACAACCAAAAAATGACTAGTGCAGGTGCACTTTGGATTTATGCTTGCATACATCCTAACATGATGCCAGTCCTCGTATTAAATAGAACGTTTCATGACCCAATGACATATATTTAGTTCCTCCTGGTCCCTGAAGGCACTCATTTTTTAAAATTGGAGTGGAGTGTATGCTCTTTGCTGACACTACTTTTAGCAACTCTGGACAAAAGCCAATTTGTTGTCATAGCTAGTGACCCACTAAATCCATGGTCAGAGTATGCTGCCCAGAGTAGTTCACTGGGCTGCTTTCTCTGGCAATGGATATGTCTTTCTTTGCTGTTTCCCCATTGGAGGCATGTGGCACCATGAAAAGTTGGTGTAGTGGAAATTACATGAATATAAAGTACCAAAAGGATTCTCCCAGTCACTGAAAATTTAGTCAACATTTATGCAAACCCCATCAGTTTAGTGGATCAACTCTGGTTGGCCCACTGGCTTGCAATTTGAATTGTTGTTGTTATTTGCTATCAAGTCAACTTTGACTGATAGTAGCGATGAATGAAAAGCACAAAACCCTCAATTCATCAATAGCCCTGCTCAGAGTTTGAAAACTCAAGGCTGTGGCTTCCTTGATTGAATCATTTTTTTTTGGATCTTATGGCTAAACAGATAGGTAATAGGAAGACTTTACTGCTTTTGTACATCTCTTTTTTGTTCTTTACTATATTAATTTTAATGTCGATGTAGACTTTATTATTTCTTGTCTGATACCTAGGGAAAATGCCATAATTTGAGAGACAGAGTATTAATCTTTTCAAGAAAATAATAAGCCATAATAGGAAATAGTGCTTCTGAATAGTGGATGCCATGAAAATATAAATATTGTTTTATTAGCTTTTTAATGACACTTTTCAAAATGTGCAACTTTTAATAAGCAAAACTAATGACAAACAGAGAGCAGTTCACCCTCCTGATAGTTAAGATCCTTTGGCCTTAATAGGGATGGATAAACATAAGCCATGAATGACTTTTTTGATAGGCTTATGATGTTCCAGGCAATTTATAATGCTTATCTAATTTACATAATTAAAGGAAACAGAGTATTCATCACTATCTTTTAAGATATGGATTGGCACAATTGCACTACAACCGATTTATAATGAAACTATTAAAAACTGATTTGTTTCTTAATTAAAAAACAATTTGTTTGATTAAAAAGCACAAACAGTTACTTAATTTTCTCCACTTAGTCTTCTTAATGGATTTGCATGCAACAACTCCATGCTTGTAATCTCTGTTCTCATTTTTATGAAAGCTGGGTATATCTGTCCACCTCATAAGCCTTTTAAAGTTGTTTTCTAGGGGTGTTATTTCACAAAATCTTTGCACCAGTTGGTTTTCTAAGAGCCTTTCTGCATTACACTGTTATAGTGCTCTTATTCTACTTTCAACATCATATGAAATCCTGGGCTTTGCAGTTTAGGAAGAGGCATTTAAAATTCTCAGCCAGAGGGTGCTTTGGCTTCTATAAACTGCAAGCCCCAGAATTCACAGGATGTTGAAAGTGGAATAGAGCACTATACCAGTGTAATGTGGAAAGGCCCTAAGTAATTTTTGACTGAATACTGGAAGGCTGCTAATGAATCGAGTGCCATGTCACATGGCATTTGCCATGCGAAAGGGCGCCTTGAGCATCGCGCAAATGTGAGGAGCGGTCCACACGACGCACTCACAATCGCGTGACACTCCAGGGGCTGGCGGGCACCAACTGTGCACTTTTTCATTTTCGGCTGTGAGCTGAAAATGGTGTGCGATCGCGCATCGCTCCGAGGGGCCCTGTGTGCACTTGCCGTGTGTGCGGAGCTCTGGAGCTGCAGCGCTCGCACTTCGCCCCAGCACAGCCTGGGAAACTCCCAGGCTGCACTCCAGAAGGAAGAGGCGGGGCTCTCGCACGAGCAGGTGGCAGTTGTGGAGCTGAAGGAACTGGGATGTGAGAGCCTCTCGCTAGAGGCTGCTTGTGCGATCCCCCGCACCCCAGCTCCATGAAAAGGTGCGCTGCAGAAAGGCCCCAAGAGAACAAGAACAGAGCTGTGAATTAAAAGTGAGGGCTGCATTACTCCATGAGAGACTTTTTAACACACATGTAGGGGAAGGAAAGAGCCAGTGCAGAGTAGTGGTTTGAGTGCTGGACCAGAACTCTGGGAGCCCAGGGTTGCAGATCCACAGTCAGCCATGAAAACCCACTGGTTGATTGTGGGCAAGTCAAACTTTGTTAACCTCAAGGAAACAACAGCAAATCTTCTGGGTCTCAATGGCTCCATGAGAGGCAGTGCGGTGTGCGAGTTCGTACTGACGCTGTCACCTAATGCGAATTTGCTGGAGTATAACGTGGCTGAGTACCCCCCCCGAGAAAGGGGGTAGAAGAAGCTCGACGGGGGACCACTGTTTCTCTCTTTCGACTAGAGGGGACTCAGCTCGGGTCCGAAGAGAGAGGGTCGCAGAGTCACCACGTTCGCATAAAGAGTGCCGCCATGGTGGTTTAGCGGAGACCAAGACTTTTAACTTGAAGAGACAATTAAATAATTCAGAAAAGAAGAATTCATCTGAATTCTGATTGGAACTTGGTTTCCAGCATTGGAACAGTGAGGGAAAAGGAGAAAAAGAAAAAGAACGATAAGTAGAACTTGAGAAGTTGGGTGGCTTCACGTGTTGCAGCCCGGGTGTAATTCCGGAGGAGAAAGAGGAGGTGAGATCATAAATTAAAAATGACAGGAGAATTTAATGAACGTTAATTTGTAAAGAAAACTAGTGTTGAGAGGGAAAAGAGAGGTTACGGGTGAGTGAAGGAAGGCAAGAGAGGAGACGATAGAGCCCGTGGATGAGCGAAGGATTGGGCAGAGAGGCGATGAAAGAGCCCATGGACAAGTGAGGAAGGGATAAAGAGGTGACGAGAGAGACTGGGTACGAGTGAAGTAAGGTGGACAGAGTGGCGACGAGAGCGGCCGTGGACAAGTGGAGGAAGGCGAAGGTAGATTGAGGGGAGACGAGTGAGGCCGAGGACGACTGGAGGAAGGCGGAGAGAGGCGACGAGAGAGGTGGTGGACGTGTGAAAGAAGGTAGAGGGGTGACGAGTGCGGCCGTTGACGAGTGAAGGAAGACGGAGAGAGAGGTGTCGATGGAGCCGCGGACGACTGGAGAAAGGCGGATAGAGAGAAGAGAGAGGCGGTGGGCAAGTGAAGGAAGGTGGACAGAGGGGTGAAGAGTGTGGCTGTGGTCGAGCGAAGGAAGACGGAGAGAGGCGACGAGTGAGGCCATGGCCGAGTGGAGGAAGGTGGAGAGGGAGGCGACGCAGAGAGGCAGAGGGCGAGAGAAGGAACAGCGAGAACCAGCTGGAGCTTGCAAGAAAAGCTTCAGCTCGCTGGGAAGCAGAGGGGAAAGACAGAAAGAAAGGCGACGAGAGAGGCTGGGGCCGAGCGAAGGAAGACGGAGAGAGACGCGACGAGTGAGGCCGTGGCCAAGTGGAGGAAGGTGGAGAGAGAGGCGACAAGAGAGGCAGAGGGCGAGAACCAGCTGGAGCTCGGCAGAAAGGAAGCTTGAGTTCGCTGGGAAGTAGAGGGGAAAGACAGAGGGAAAGGCGACGAGAGAGGCTGTGGAAGAGCGAAGGAAGGCGGATGAGAGAGGCTATGAAAGAGATCGGGTGGGAGTGAAATAGAACGGACGAGAGAAGAGAGCGGCCGTGGATGAGTGAAGGAAGGTGAGATGAGAGCGACGAGTGAGACTGGGGAACAAGAGAAAGGCGGACAGAGAGGTGACGAAAGAGGCTGCGACGAGTGAAGGAACGGCAAGAGCCAGCTGGAGTTCGCAAGAAGAGCTTGAGCTTGCTGGGAAGCAGAGTGGGAGGACTTTTCTTTTGGGAACTTGGAGAAGAAGTTTATGGTTAATCTGAGGCATTAAATATAACTTTGTTAAGTGTATCATATAGAGTGCTATATAGAACTAGATATATTTTTTATACAGGTACACATTAAGGGAGAATTAATTAAACATTGAATGTATAATATTTAAGGATTATAAACAGTAGTGAATTGGATAAAGGAGCAGGTGGGATAATTTGTTTTTCATTGGAATTGCATAGCTTGGTAATAATCTTGTAGGGGGATATTGGATATATAAAGCAGGATTCCTTGTATGTCAAAGATAAGGCTGTGAAAAAAGTACCTCTGTGGTCACAGGTGGTAAAGATAAGCAGTGTCTTAGCTGAAGAGTACAGTAAAAACAAAACAAAAGAAGTGTCCTTGACTAGAACAAGGACAGAACATTAAGCGGGAATAGTTTGAAGAAACATCATAGTTAACTCTGTGAAGTGAAGGGCTGTAGAATAAGGAAACTCAACAGCACCATATTTCATGTTGGAAAAGTAAAATATATTATTTATAAATCCTGAGAATGGCTTTGGGAACAAGAAAAGGCACTAGAACTCAGATTCAAATGCAGTTACATTTGACAGATACTACAAAGAAGAGGTTCAACAGAGATGGGAAGCCAAATGGTAGAGATATAATGAAATTAGAGGCTTAAAGATGGAAATGCAGAAAGAAATGAAAGAGACAAGGGCAGAAATAAAAGCAGATATAAGGAAGGAAATAGATGGTATTGCAAAGAGAATGGATAACATAAATCAGACATGAATGAATGAAAAGTGACATACAAATGATACAGGAAAAAACAAATCAATTGGATAAAGAAAAGATCCACATGAAAAAGACTCAGAAGCAGGAAGAATTGAGGATAACTCAGCAGGAAATGAGATATAGAGACAAATGTGTAAAAATGAGAGGAATTCCAGAGGCCTCAGGAGAATTGTTAGAAGAGAAAATTATTACTATTTTGGCAAATTTTATAGGAATGACAGAAGAAGACTTGGAGAGGGACATTGATCGAATTTTTAGGGCTAACTACAAAATACCAGAAGAAGAGAAACTGGCCTAGAGACGTTGTGGTTTGCTTTACAAGAACTAGGATTAAGGAAAAAAATTTGCAAGTAAATCTCTTAAAAACAACATTGATTATGAAGACAGACTGATAAAAATATTCAAAGATATTCCATATGAAGTCTTGAGGAAAAGACAGGAATATAAGCCTCTAACTCAGTTATTGCAAAAATATGGAATTACATATAAGTGGGAGAAATTGGAGGGATTATCTTTTACATATAAACAGAAGAGATATAAAATTATTGATACAGCCAGAGTGAAAGAAGTATATGATAAAATGAAGAAAGAATTAGAAAAATCGAGAAACAGTGATAATGGGAAAAGACTGGAGGGGGAACAAAGTAGTCAAGAAGAGGCGCAGGCGGGGAGTAAAGAACGAAGAGAAGATAGTCAAGGAATAGAATAGGAGGAAAGAGAAAGTTATTGAAGTTGGAGAGGTTGAACAAGAAGGGGCAGAAAGTCAGCAGAAACAGGATTTGGAGCTAGACGATTTGTACGCAGGGGAAGAGACATATAAGAGGGGGGAAAATAATAAAGAATTTGATAAGGGGGGAAAATTGAATATGAAGGTCTTTTCTTGGAATGTGAAAGGAATAAACTCAAATTATAAGAGGCGTCAAATTTTTCACTACATAGAGAAGATTCTAAAGACCAGATGTGGTTTGTCTCCAAGAAACAAAAATCAGAGAGGATATTAAATATCTTAGGAATCCTAAATTGGGGAAAGATCACATTTGCAGCAGCTACTAGGAAAAAAAGGAGTAGTTTTATACATTAATCAATTATACCCCTCAGAAACTCAATTTTAAGATAAAGAAGGTCATTATATTGGGGTAGAGGTAGAGGTTAAGTTTCCTGAAACTAGGATACTGTTTATTGCAATATATTCGCCGACGGAAGCAAAGGATAAATTTTACAAAAGGGTGAAGGAAGAGATTCTGAGTTATTCGGGGGGAAAATAGCCATGGAAATTATATAATGTTGGGAAATTTGAACGGCGTGATTGATCCAAAGTTAGATAGATCGTCATCTATGAAACAAAAAAAAACATTACGAACTTCCAAATTCTTTTTTCAAGTTATCTGAGATGTTATCGTTACAAGATATTTAATATCCTTCTCTCTGATTTTTGTTTCTTGGAGACAAACCACATCTGCTTTAATCTTTCTCTATGTAGTGAAAAATTTGACGCCTCTTATAATTTGGGTTCTTGCTTTCACATTCCAAAGAAAGACCTTGATCTGAGGAATTTTCCCCCCTCTTATTATTTTCCCCCTCTTATATGTCTTCTTCCCCTGCGTACAAATCGTCTAGCTCCCAAATCCTGTTCTGCTGACTTTCTGCCCCTTCTTGTTCAACCTCCGACTCCGAATAACTTTCTTTTTCCCTTGCCCTTCTCATCCATTCCTTGACTATCTTCTCTCATTATTTACTCCCCACCTGCGCCTCTTCTCAGCTACTTGTTCCCCTCCCATCTTGCCCATTATCACTGTTTCTCGATTTTTTAAATTATTGCATTTTTGTCTCATATACTTCTTTCACTCTGGCTGTATCAATAATTTTATATCTCTTCTGTTTATATGTAAAAGATAATCCCTCCAATCTCTCCCACTTATATGTAATTCCATATTTTTGCAATAACTGAGTTAGAGGCTTATATTCCTGTCTTTTCCTCAAGACTTCATATGGAATATCTTTGAATATTTTATGAGTATCTCTTCATACACCAATTGTTTTTCATAATTTACTTGCAAATTTTTTTCCTTAATCCTCATTTTCTTGTAAAGCAAACCACAACGTCTCTCACCGAGGGCCCCTTTCTCTCTCTTTTGCAATTCGGGAGTTAGCCCTAAAAATTCGATCAATGTCCCTCTCCAAGTCTTCTTCTGTCATTCCTATAAAATTTGCCAAAATAGTAATAATTTTCTCTTCTAACAATTCTCCTGAGGCCTCTGGAATTCCTCTCATTTTTACACATTTGTCTCTATATCTTTCATTTCCTGCTGAGTTATCCTCAATTCTTCCTGCTTCTGAGTCTTTTTCATGTGGATCTTTTCTTTATCCAATTGATTTGTTTTTTCCTGTATCATTTGTACTGCACTTTTCATTGATTCAATGTCCTTATTCATGTTATCCATTCTCTTTGCAATACCATTATTTATTTCCTTCCTTATATCTGCTTTATTTTCTCCCTTGTCTCTTTCATTTCTTTCTGCATTTCCATCTTTAAGCCTCTAATTTCATTCAATATCTCTACCATTTGGCTTCCCATCTCTGAACCTCTTCTTGTAGTATCTGTCAAATGTAACTGCATTTGAATCTGAGTTCTAGTGCCTTTTCTTGTTCCCAAAGCCATTCTCAGGATTTATAAATAATATATTTTACTTTTCCAACACTAGATGGTGCTGTTGAGTTTCCTTATTCTACAGCCCTTCACTTCACAGAGTTAACTATGATGTTCTTCAAACTATTCCCGCTTAATGTTCTGTCCTTGTTCTAGTCAAGGACACTTCTTGTTTTGTTTTTACTGTACTCTTAGCTAAGACACTGCTTATCTTTACCACCTGTGACCACAGTACTTTTAGCAGCTCTTGACATACAAGGGAATCTGCCTTTATATATCCAATATCCCCTACAAGATTATTACCAAGCTATGCAATTCCAATGAAAAACAAATTATCCCACCTGCTCCTTTATCCAATTCACTACTGTTTATAATCCTTAATATTATACATTCAATGTTTAATTAATTCTCCCTTAATGTGTACCTGTATAAAATATATCTAGTTCTATATAGCACTCTATATGATACACTTAACAAAGTTATATTTAATGCCTCAGATTAACCATAAACTTCTTCTCCATAAGTTCCCAAAGAAGAAAGTCTCCCACTCTGCTTCCCCAGCAAGCTCAAGCTCTTCTTGCGAGCTCCAGCTGGCTCTTGCCGTTCCTTCACTCGTCCGCAGCCTCTTCGTCACCTCTCTGTCCGCCTTTCTCTTGTTCCCAGTCTCACTCGTCGCTTCTATCTCTACCTTCCTTCACTCATCCACGGCCGCTTTCTCCTCTGTCCGTCTGATTTCA
Source organism: Iguana delicatissima (assembly GCA_948472985.1). Classification (NCBI taxonomy): domain Eukaryota; kingdom Metazoa; phylum Chordata; class Lepidosauria; order Squamata; family Iguanidae; genus Iguana; species Iguana delicatissima. The sequence goes on from CAOKZL010002171.1 coordinate 254,852, forward strand.
CTCCCACCCGATCTCTTTCATAGCCTCTCTATCCGCCTTCCTTCGCTCTTCCACAGCCTCTCTCGTCGCCTTTCTCTCTGTCTTTCCCCCTCTACTTCCCAGCGAACTCAAGCTTCTCTTGCGACTCCAGCTGGTTTCTCGCCCTCTGCCTCTCTTGTCGCCTCTCTCTCCACCTTCCTCCACTTGGCCACGGCCTCACTCGTCGCGTCTCTCTCCGTCTTCCTTCGCTCGGCCCAGCCTCTCTCGTCGCCTTTCTTTCTGTCTTTCCCCTCTGCTTCCCAGCGAGCTCAAGCTTTTCTTGCAAGCTCCAGCTGGTTCTCGCTGTTCCTTCTCTCGCCCTCTGCCTCTCTCGTCGCCTCCCTCTCCACCTTCCTCCACTCGGCCATGGCCTCACTCGTCGCCTCTCTTCTCCCGTCTTCCTTCGCTCGACCACAGCCACACTCTTCACCCCTCTGTCCACCCTTCCTTCACTTGCACCCGCCTCTCTCTTCTCTCTATCCGCCTTTCTCCAGTCGTCCGCGGCTCCATCGACACCTCTCTCTCCGTCTTCCTTCACTCGTCAACGGCCGCACTCGTCACCCTACTCTCTTTCACACGTCCACCACCTCTCTCGTCGCCTCTCTCCGCCTTCCTCCAGTCGTCCTCGGCCTCACTCGTCTCCCCTCAATCTACCTCGCCTTCCTCCACTTGTCCACGGCCGCTCTCGTCGCCACTCTGTCCACCTTACTTCACTCGTACCCCAGTCTCTCTCGTCACCTCTTTATCCCTTCCTCACTTGTCCATGGGCTCTTTCATCGCCTCTCTGCCCAATCCTTCCTAAATCCACGGGCTCTATCGTCTCCTCTCTTGCCTTCCTTCACTCCCCCCGTAACCTCTTTTCCCTCTCAACACTAGTTTTCTTTACAAATTAACGTATTAAAATTCTCCTGTCATTTTTAATTTATGATCTCACCTCCTCTTTCTCCTCCGGAATTATCTCCGCTGCTCCCGCAACACGTGGATCCCAACTTCTCAAGTTCTTTTTATCGGTCCTTTTTTTTTCCCCTTTTTCCCTCACTGTTCCAATGCTGGAAACCAGTCTCGATCAGAATTCAGATGAATTCTTTTTTTCTGAATTATTTAATTGTCTCTTCAAGTTAAAAAGTTTGGTCTCCGCTAAACCACCATGGCGGAAACCCTTATGCGAACGTGGTGACTCTGCGACCCTCTCTTTTTTCGGCCCCCGGGCCCCCAAATCCTCTAGTCAAAAAGGAGAAACACATCCGTAAAGCCTTTTTTCTTGACCCCCTTTCTGGGGGGGGGTACTAGCCACGTTATACTCCAGCAAATTGGGCATAGGTAAAGCGGGGTCCGACTCGCACACCGCACTGCCTCTCATGGAGCCATTGAGACCCAGAAGATTTGCTGTTATTTTCTTCTGAGGTTAACAAAGTTTGACTTGCCCACAATCAACCAGTGGGTTTTCATGGCTGACTGGGATCTGAACCCTGGTCCCCCAGAGTTCTGGTCCAGCACTCAAACCACTACTCTGCACTGGCTCTTTCCTTTTCCCCTACATGTGTGTAAAAAGTCTCATGGAGTAATGCAGCCCTCACTTTTAATTCACAGCTCTGTTCTGTTCTCTTGGGGCCTTTTCCAGCGCACCTTTTCATGGAGCTGGGGTGCGGGGTGAAAAGCAGCCTCTAGGAGGCTCTCACATCCCAGTTCCTTCAGCTCCACAACTGCCACCTGCTCGTGCGAGAGCCCCGCCTCTTCCTTCTGGAGTGCAGCCTGGGATTTTTCCCAGGCTGTGCGGGGCAGGAATCGAGCGCTGCAGCTCCAGAGCCGCACACACGGCAAGTGCACACAGGGCCCCGGAGCGATGCGCGATCGCACACCATTTTCAGCTCACAGCCGAAAATGAAAAAGTGCACAGTTGCCGCCACCCTGGAGTGTCACGCGATTGTGAGTGCGTCGTGTGGACCGCTCCTCACATTTGCGCGATGCTCAAGGCGCCCTTTCGCATGGCAAATGCCATGTGACATGGCACTCGATTCATTAGCAGCCTTCCAGATTCTAGTTAAAATTACTTAGGGCCTTTCCACATTACACTGGTATAGTGCTCTTATTCCACTTTCAACATCCTGTGGAATTCTGGGGCTTGCAGTCTCAAGCCAAAGCACCCTCTGGCTGAGAATTTTAAATGCCTCTTCCTAAACTGCAAAGCCCAGGATTTCATATGATGTTGAAAGTAGAATAAAGCACTATAACAGTGTAATGCAGAAAGGCTCTTAGAAAACCAACTGGTGCAAAGATTTTGTGAAATAACACCCCTAGAAAACAACTTTTTAAAAAGGGTTATGGTGGACAGATATACCCAGCTTTCATAAAAATGAGAACAGAGATTACAAGCATGGAGTTGTTGCATGCAAATCCATTAAAAAGACTAAGTGGAGAAAATTAAGTAACTGTTTGTGTTTTTAATCAAACAAATTGTTTTTTAATTAAGAAACAAATCAGTTTTTAATAGTTTCATTATAAATCGGTTGTAGTGCAATTGTGCCAATCCATATCTTAAAAGATAGTGATGAATACTCTGTTTTTCCCTTTTAAATTTTGTAAATTAGATAAGCATTATAAAATTCCTGGAACATCATAAGCCTATCAAAAAAGTCATTCATGGCTTATGTTTATCCATCCCTATTAAGGCCAAAGGATTTAACTATCAGGAGGGTGAACTGCTCTCTGTTTGTCATTAGTTTTGCTTATTAAAAGTTGCACATTTTGAAAAGTGTCATTAAAAAGCTAATAAAACAATATTTATATTTTCATGGCATCCACTATTCAGAAGCACTATTTCCTATTATGGCTTATTATTTTTAAAAAATAATTTTCTGTCTCTCAAATTATGGCATTTTCCCTAGGTATCAGACAAGAAATAATGACATCGACATTAAAATTAATATAGTAAAGAACAAAAAAGAGATGTACAAAAGCAGTAAAGTCTTCCTATTACCTATCTGTTTAGCCATAGTCCAAAAAAAAATGATTCAATCAAGGAAGCCACAGCCTTGAGTTTTAAACTCTGAGCAGGGCTATTGATGAATTGAGGGTTTTGTGCTTTTTATTCATCGCTACTATCAGTCAAAGTTGACTTGATAGCAAATAACAACAACAATTCAAATTGCAAGCCAGTGGGCCAACAAAAGTTGGCCCAACTTTATGGGGTTTGCATAAATGTTTACTAAATTTTCAGTGACTGGGAGAATCCTTTTGGTACTTTATATTCATGTAATTTCCCCCTACACCAACTTTTCATGGTGCCACATGCCTCCAATGGGGAAAAAGCAAAGAAAGACATATCCATTGCCAGAGAAAGCAGCCCAGTGAACTACTCTGGGCAGCATACTCTGACCATGGATTTAGTGGGGCACTAGCTATGACAACAAATTGGCTTTTGTCCAGAGTTGCTAAAAGTAGTGTCAGCAAAGAGCATACACTCCACTCCAATTTTAAAAAATGAGTGCCTTCAGGGACCAGGAGGAACTAAATATATGTCATTGGGTCATGAAACGTTCTATTTAATACGAGGATTTGGGATCATGTTAGGATGTATGAAGCATAAATCCAAAGTGCACCTGCACTAGTCATTTTTGGTTGTCGCAGAAGTCAGAAATTTTTTACCTACATCATGCAAGGATCAAACTTCCTCCCAACTCCACTTTTTAGCGGGTGCGGTC